>CAIGQZ010005140.1:774394-822372 GCA_903798205.1 Danio tinwini
AAAAAAATTATTAAAAATACGGGACAAAACCTGTCCCATATTGGTTCAAAAAGGGACGCACAATTTCATTATCAAATACGAGACTATTCCATATTTTAAGGGACTGGTGGCAACCCTACATTACATTAATGTTTTCCTGTGTTTGTATATGAAAAAAACTAATATTGAACACCATTTTATCTCATGACTTCATAATGTATAACTTTTTATATTTCTTAACAAGTAATTTCCCCTTTTTCCACAGTAAAGCTCAAAGTGTCTTCTTTCCAATGATACATATTTTTTGTTTGTAGCTTACTGGAGTCAGGAACTGTTACTATTTAAAGTTAGGTAGGTGTAAATTCCCAAAAGTGAGTGCTGGCAGGTAAATGACCAACACCATCTTTTGGAAAATGTCACCTTCACTTTTCAGGACGAGTGAGGTACATTCTGTATTCAGTGATTGACAGATATCTCATCATGTCAGAGGGAAGAAATCTTTTCTCAAATTGTGCCTACCTTTTCCAGATTCTCTAAATAGTTGTTGTGTTTTCAGATTTGTCTTTGTGTTTTCGGACCTGCAGTTTTGTTTTTGAATTTGTTGCTGTGTTTTCTGACTTGTTATAGCACAGTATCTGAATTGTTTTCTTGTTTCTTCGATTTATTTCATTTTAAGAATTGCGATTTGCTTTCCACTTTTCACCACAGAGCAAATCCCTAAGTCAATCATTTCGCAAAACGTCTCAATCCTTTGGGTAACAAGTTACGCCAGTAACTGAAACATTAATTATCAATTTTGCTTGGTATTACATGATCTAATCCTGTTCTTCGCGAAGTTTATTTATAAACTAATTTCGAGAGGATCACGTGATTATGATTGAACACGGCTGGTTCTGCATTAACCATGTATGACCAACCAATCAGACGATTTCTAACCCACTATAAAGAGCCAGGGTTTCTTACTACAGTCATCTTCGTTTGAAGAATCCCCCCTTCCACCCCTACTCCTCCTCTTTTCCTTTCATAGGGCGGCATGGTGGCCCAGTGACTAGCACTGCGGCCTCACAGCAAGAACGTCACCGGTTCAAGTCCTTTAACAGACAGGCTGTCGTTTCTGTGTGAAGTTAGCATGTTCTTCTCGTGCTTGCGTGGGTTTCCCCCGGGTTCTCCGGTTTCCTCCCACGTTCCAAAAAACATGCACTACAGTTTAATTGAACAATCTAAATTTAGCACTAGTCAAACTTTTATCCATCAGCTTATCTCTCCGTAACAATTATTTTCTGTCATCAATTCTTACAGGGGGGGGGGGGGGGGGGGGGGGGGGGGTTGGGAGTTCTCGAGATCTACTCCCCTCTCACCCCGCAAACGAGAGGGAGCCCAGGGCTCAAGGACCTTTTGAGCTCAGGGCTCTCTCCCGGGACAGCATGACAAACTTGCTTATAATCAATAATCAGCTAAGTGTGAACTCTTGAAAGTCATTTTAGACCCATGTTGAGCAGTAGAAGGTTAGTGTCACAAAAAAAAAAAGATTTTTATTCAAAATGCAATGACAAAAAAAATAAAAAGGATTTGTGATGAAAAACAAGTTTATTGAGTAATTCCTGGAATACCAAGTGACAAGATTAATTTATTGCAAAGATATAGAAAAAAATAAAGTCAGTTTGGTCACTTGTGTAGTGCATCAAAGGGTTAATTAAAGGAGTCAAAACAGCACACTCTTGGGTTTTTGTCTTTTCTTATAAATACAGATGCTTCAGTCCAATACAAGACAATTCTGTTTCACTTATGATGACTTGCCATCTAAATAAAAAAATTATATTTTTAGATTGATAATTTAGTCTTGATTGCAGCTGCTACTTTTTCTTCTGCTCATGTAAGATTTATTAAGAACTTTTCATTGTCAATGTGTGTTCTTTAAAACTTATCATTAGTAAAGTTTATTTCAAAAAGCTTTTTATGGACTATGCAACTCTCATACATGCATTTTCATTGTGATTTATCTTCATTTACAGGTGTTTATTTGGATTTTTTCACCTTTGTGAATGAATTGTATACATGGTGATTGTCAGACTTGTTAATTTATTGAAGTTACATCTGTCATGGATCTGTCATCCATGGATAATTCAACATATTTTACAACCGTTATATTGGCTGGCTACATTGATATTGGTGATATTAAGTATTTGTGTTTCGTTGTTTTGATCTTGTTGTTTGCTGCAATCATAGTAGCAAATGTGTTCATTATTGGAATAATATGTAAGGAGAAGTCTTTGCATGAGCCCATGTATGCTTTTTTATGTAGCTTGTGTGCAAATCAACTGTGTGGCAGCTTTGCTTTATTCCCATTTGTTTTAGGCAATATGCTACGGTCAAAAACCCCAGAAGTTCCTCTCACTGTTTGTCATGCTCAGATATTTGCTTTGTACACTTTTGCACAAGTAGAATTCTGTAACTTAGCCATGATGTCTTATGACCGGTATGTAGCTATCTGTCACCCTTTGGAATATCACAGAATCATGTCTCCTGCCAGAACAATTACATTGATTGCTCTTGGGTGGTCACTACAGATTATCATATTCTCCCTTTCTTTTTCTGTCAATGTACAGCTAAAATTGTGTGGAAATGTTCTGGATAAAGTGTGGTGTGACCAGTACATGCTTGTGAAACTGGCATGCTCAGACACAACACCAAACAACATCGCTGGCATGACCGGCATCGCAGTTACCATCGGTGCGCCACTGCTATTAATTTTGTTCTCATATGCAAAGATTTTAAGAGTATGCCTAAAGTTCACAAGACAAACAGCCCAAAAGTCTCTGTACACATGTTCTCTGCATCTCATCTCACTGCTGAATTTCGCTGTTGGCTGTTCGTTTGAACTGATTCAAAGCCGATTTGGTAAGCTTCCAATGCCTGCTGTAGTGCGTGTGATTCTCTCACTTTATTTTCTAGTGTGTCCACCACTGTTCAATCCTATCATGTATGGCATAAGGCTTGCTAATATAAAAAAGGCACTCAAAAAATTTATTTGCATGTAGGGTAGAAAAATGTACTGAAGAATTTATGAAATTCTGTAGGTGCACAAAAAATAAGGTTGTATGTATTTATACCAAAAAAAAAAAAAAAGATTAACTAAAGATTAAAATAATTATTATTATTAAGAATCTGTGCTAAACGTTTGATTGTTATATAAAAAGGAACAATTGTGATTTCGACATGTTTTGCATGATCTTTTTGTGTACTTTTCAAAGCTCAATAAAAATATAATGCGAATACTTTTAAGAAAATATTATTTTAGTTTTGTGTGAGTGTTCAATCTGCAGGCTAAGAGTTCACGGATCAAAGTTGCTTCTATAATTAAAGTAAATTCAGGAGTTTTGAATCTTTATTTGAATATGATTATTATTTTTAGAACTAGAATTGAGCAAAGGATTTTATTTTATGCTATAGACTATAGCTTTATTTAAAGTTTATTTGGATTTTTTTGTATTATTTTTTGATAAAACATCAAGTAAAAGAATAACAGTTGAAGGCAAAACAAATGATTTCTCTGGAAGTATAATATAAGTGGTAATACCAGGCCCACAAGGTCTTGAAAAATTGACTGGAGAAGCAGGTGAGCCCCAAAGGGAAAAAAAAAAGATTAAATGATAGCTTTTGTGAAAGGTTAATGTTTAATAAAATTGGTAATAAAAGCTGCTTTTGTTAAATTTTTGTTGATTAAAAAATATTTCCCGAGTGCTGTTAACAGAGATTTTTTGGCAATAGCTTTAATGACTAGGCTCTAACAACTAATTAATTGTGTCTTTTGCAATGATAACAGTGCATAATATTTTACTAGATATTTTGCAAGAGACTGGTATTCAGCTTAAAGTGAAACATAAAGGGTTAACTATGTTGATTAGTCAGTGGCATTTAACAACTAGGCATTCAGTGTCATCCTTACATGAATTAATCCACCTCTTAATAACATCATAATGACACCACAACAATAAATATTAAACAAAAATACAGTCTAAGAGGGCATTGCATCACAAAGAAATAATTCATGTAGCAAGAATAGATGCTATTAATGCTCAATGCATATCTATCATAGCTGAAGCTTCTAACAATACTCAGCGACAAAATATATAGTACAAAATATAGTTGTTCTTACCAACATAACAAATCCAACATATTTATTCAATACAGATAGCATTGGTATTTAATAAATAAGGTGATTACATTTATTGTAAAGTTGATCTATTAGCAAAGCTAACTCATAAGGTATTTCATGGTAAAGTCTAGATTGGATATACGGCTGGCCGGAAGTGCGATATACATACTAATATAGCGGCATTTTTTATGACACTGTATAACAATAATTAATATTTTTACAGTACTGTGACGGTTGGGTTTAGGGTTGGGGTGACGTTAATAAAATACAATAATTAAATAAATTAAATTAAATACAATTAATAAAAATCATACATTTCATTAATAACATAAATAATTCTCGTTAACCTCCAGCCGCAAACGTATCCGATCTAGCAACAACCGTATTTAATCTCTCCGCCTGTCTGTCAGCGCGCTGCGGGTGCAAAATGCTAGTTAACACTACTCTTCCAGGAAAGTGAGCAAGCAACATTAAAATATGTTTGAGATCAGAGTATGACTCATATCCTCACACCTAGCCTCCCGTAAGTGTTGTGGACAATTTCAACGGCCTACAACTGCCTTGTGCATGGTGTCAGGTGCTGACATCACTGCTGCTAACTTAATTTATTGTATTTGTGATTTAGTTTTTTTTTTATTTCATGTATTGCAACCTAATGTACATATATGTTAAATTTTGTTACATTTCCGCAGGACAAACTCAATTTTCTATGTTGAAATTCAATTTAAAAATATATAAATAAAATATTCAACCAAAAAAAGTAATAATCAGCCCAGTTTAATTTTTTTGCACTCGAGTTAAATCCCGACTGCTCTGCATTATCCCTAAAAGAGAGCAGAATATAATGGGAAATGATTTGGGGAACTAAAGGGATGTATGAAAATGTAATCTGAAAATTACAATTACATTTAAAGCAGCTAGCAATGTAACACACCAGGTTTGATTCAGCCTGATCTCATGAGGGAACGTAAGAATTTTTTGTTTTGTCAGTTTAGTGGCTAATTCGTACAAATTTTAAAAAGTACGATTTTAAAAAGGAGGCGTGGCACCTAACCC
This sequence comes from Danio tinwini, assembly GCA_903798205.1. Taxonomy (NCBI): domain Eukaryota; kingdom Metazoa; phylum Chordata; class Actinopteri; order Cypriniformes; family Danionidae; genus Danio; species Danio tinwini. The sequence goes on from CAIGQZ010005140.1 coordinate 779,586, forward strand.
CGCCCCTAAACCCAACTGTCATTGGGTGATAAGCAAATCATACTAAATGGTACAAATTAGATCGTACGAATTCATACGAATTAGCCACCAAGTCAAAAAGTTACAAATTGCCGTGAGATTGTGTTGGTTTGATTCTTGTTAAAGTCTATTCCCTCTGTGTCCAGCTCTTGCAATCAGCTCCGACAAGCGCGGTGGGTGTTATTTTTTGGACAATTTGACTTCACCATTTCATATCATCCAGGCCCTAAGAACATTAAGCCAGACGCATTATCACGCCAGTTTAACCCCTCCGAGGATCCCTCGTTGGCGAATCTATTCTATCGTAGGGCTGCGTGATCTAAACCCTAGTCTAGGGAATCGAACGGACGATTAAACAAACCTTCGCTTGGGTAATGGTTCCCCATGGGTGCCCAGTGAATAAGTTATTCGTTTCCAAATTGGTACATTCAGCAGTAGTCTGCTGGGCACATGCCTCCAAATTGGTAGCCCATCCGGGTGTCAAAGGCACCCTAACCGTGATTTGTCAGCATTCCTGGTGGCCATCTATGGCATGCGATACCCACGCTCACGTCTTGTCGTGCTCAGTTTGTGCTCAGTCTAAGACTACTAACTGCCCTCCCACGGGGCTGCTTAGAACGCTATCTATTCCCTCGCGCCCCTGGTCGCACATTGCCTTAGATTTCATTACTGGGTTACCAGTTGAGTTTCTCTTATTTAATAAATTCCGTTAACCCGTTTTTTTTGTCCTGCATTCTGTCTGTGATAACCAATACGATTCACCCCATCATGATGCAGTACAACCCTATTTCAATTCAATACATAGGCTTAAAATTCTACTGAAGGCACACTTAAAGGGCCATGAAACCCCCCTCTTTGCGGGCAGAGAGAGGAGTAGGTGTGGCCGGCAGTGCAGGAAAAAAAGAGTGGAGCGAACAACTGTTGTCAATTGGCTCACAAAATGAGACACAAACCATGAGACCCATGATTTTATAGTTTACAAAGTAAAAATGAAAAGAAATAAAACTGTAAGTACCTTAATGACATGCTACATATGCTATTTATAATTTCATATACACATAACTACAATTTGCTATATCATTATTAGGATAATTATTTTTATATAAACAGTATAAATGAGGAAAACCTCTCTCCTCCTCAATCCACGGGTCTGAATGCAGATACAGTGGATAGCAGTGCAGCAGGTCTCTTTCCCTATCTATTCCAACCATTAACCCTTCCAGTAATCTGGAGGATTTTAAACATGTGCGAACACAGCAGCACGGATATAGGCGATGTGTCTGAATGGTAACGAACTGAACTGATAAAAGACAAAGTCCGCCGTTCTCCAATTCTCGTAAAGCTCTCCCGATAAAAATGCTTGCTGCAAACCAACAGCAATGATGTATCGGCCCTGACAGCATCGCAGATTTAAAAAGCATTTGTGATTTATGTGTGAAGGTTTTAAACTGACAGAGTGTGTCTGCCTCCAGAACTGTGCTAGGAAGGCTGTTCCAGAGTTTAGGTGCTAAATATGATAAATATCTACCACCTGTAGTTGATTTTGATGTTCTGGTACTAATTAATTGTTCAGAATTAGTTGAGTGTAGTGGACGTGAGGGGCTGTAATACACCAGGAGCTCCCTCAAATACTGGGGAGCTAAGCCGTTCAGGGCTTTGTAGGTAGTTAATACAATTTTTTAATTCATACAATATTTAATAGTGAGCTAATGCAATGATGAAACCAGTTTGCAATTAGGATTCACTTTTGGATCCTAATTGCAAACATCTGAAAATTAACAATTTATATACTTTGTGACATCATAAACCTTCAATGATGTCCAAATGAGCCCTTCGTTGTAGTTCTTAACAAGGGATCCAATTCCTGCTATGGGGAGCTTCCGACTGAGCAGATTCTACTGTGATGAGCTGTTGTCTTGTGTCGGCCGGAGGATTTCCCCTCAGGACACCAACAACAGCCGCTACGTCATAATCATGCCCCTACAAGAGCAAGCTCCTGATTGGTTAACGCAGTGCAAATGTCCACTAAAGTTCAGAATTTCCAACTGAAGCAATTCGCATATTAAATGCTCAAATTGCGCAAATCGCATCATTCACGATTTTGCATTGACTTAACTTGTAAATCACTCGCGGTTGATGCTTCATCCGTGTCTGGTGTGAACGCACCATTACAGTGGATTTACAGATTTGTAACTAGACCTTTTATACCCAAACATACACAATACATGCTGACGAAATTTCCAAAAGTATAAAAAAAGGCATAATAGGACCCCTTTACAAATAAAGATGATGCATTTAATATTGAAATGTTAAAAATTAATTAGGTATTAGGCTTTAATCCTGTGTAATGTTCATCTAATTAATTATTTGAACAGCCACGTCAACATCCCCTTGTGTTTTTACTGTATTATAAATTCAGACGCTTCACCAGTACTATTTAACTCTTATTCTTCAGTGATGAAATCCGTCTTTGGTTATTTTATATTAGTTAGGTTTTGTCTTCATTGAAGCAACTGATGAGATGAAGCATCAGCATTTCACCAATTAAGCCTTTATCAAACCTGATATGCATAGAAAGAATAAGTGAGGTACATATACGTAGTTTTCTTTCTATCAGTCAGAACAGGAAATATGGAAAATAGTGCAAATTTTACATTCATCAAATTGACTGGATACCGTAACTTGGATTTCAAGATGAAGTACTTTTTGTTTGCTGTCTTAACTGTGCTGTATTCAACAATCATATTCGCCAACAGCTTTCTTATTGGTGTTATTTGTTTAGCAAAAATCCTTCATAAGCCAATGTACCTGTTTCTTTGTAGTTTGTTTGTTAATGAATTGTATGGAAGCACAGCTTTATTTCCTGCAATTCAAGTTAATCTGCTTTTAAATGACAATACTATTTCTCTAATGTATTGTTATTTACAAATTTTTTGCTTATACACATATGCAATGATAGAATTTTGTAACTTAGCAGTTATGTCTTTTGATAGATATGTGTCCATCTGTTATCCATTACAGTATAACAGAATCATGACCCCTTTTAGAGTGGGTTTGTTAATTGCCTTGGTGTGGACTTACTGTTTCATTCAATTTTTTATATTTTTATCTTTTAATTTTAAGCTGCAACTGTGTGGAAATGTAATGGAGAAAGTATGGTGTGACAACTACTTACTTGTGAAACTTGCTTGCTCAAAATCCTCTCTGAATAATATATATGGCATTTATCTTGCTGTGATGACAGCAGTGATTCCATTGACACTCATTTTTTATTCATATTCAAGAATTATAAAAATATGTTTGAGTTTTTCTAAAGAAGCTAAGAAGAAGGCTCTAAGCACCTGTACACCACACATTATATCTCTGTTAAACTTTACACTGGGCTGCTTCTTTGAAACACTTCAAAGCAGGTTTGATGAAATCAGAACACCAGCTCTAATACGTGTAATTGTTTCACTTTATCTCTTGATGTGTCAGCCACTGCTTAATCCTATTTTGTATGCAATAAGACTGAAAAATATCAGAAAAGTATGTAAAAACTTGGTTCTATCAAAAATAGGTATTGCATAAACTTTTTATTCTCACTTAAGAACTGTCATTATGGTATTTCAGTGTTTTTAAGAACATGTTGCAGATATTAAGAAACCATGTTTCTTAAAAATATGGTTTATTTACTAATGGTCATTTTAAACTGTGTTCATCCCAAAGACATATATAGTATGGCACAATTCAAAATTATTTTTTCAGACTATATCAGTCGGTCAATAACATCACAATATTACTATAAATCAAACGCTTAATTATTTGTTAAACAAGTCTGTTCTTTATTTTATACGTATGTATATCAATCAAACATTTTATTAAAGTGATTTCATTTTAACATAATATTTATATTAACATAATACTTAATATTCAGCACAAGGCCTACTTCATTATTGTCAGTTGATAAAAATCTAATTGTGTAAATACATACTTCCATCGTGCATGCCTTTCAACACTCCTATGCATCACCCTCTAATGCATGAATTATATTTTTGTATTTTTGGGAGATTTAACGTAACAGATTAGCAAAGTAAATAAAAATAAAAAATCGCAGAGAATCACAAAGAAAATCGAATATTGTCTCAACATTTATTAAACATTTCAAGGAGAAACTGGTACTCTTTTCAAGTGCAAATGTGCCCTCCTCAAATATGTCTTAAAGGGCACCTTGGTTACCACTTTTTCCAGAATTAATATAAGTCTTTTGTGTCCCCAGAATGTGTCTGTAAAGTTTCAGCTCAAAACACCCATAAGATTATTTATTATAGCGTTCACTAGATGGTGTTTTATAGTTCTCAGTAGATTTTTACTGTTTTTGTGTACTACGCCTTTAAGGCTAGTCCTCCTCGCCCATCGTTTCCGCGCGTGCCTCAGTCTCTGCCCTCGGCTGCCTCAGACAACAGACAAACATGAAGGAAGCAGATCTCACGTAACGTTTGTGACAAAAAGTACTATAAAACCTTTATCAATGATTATTTGATGAATTTGTTGTTTGGAGCTGCAGAATGAGTCACATGCGATGTCATTACAAAGTTCACGCACACACAGCGCAGACACACAGCACAGACACACACACACACACAGCGCAGACACACGCACATACATACAGCGCGCGCGTTTAGCTTTGCACTGTCTTTGCATGCAAATGTGACAGGATACAGGTTAATCTCCACTGCTGTATGGATATCTGTTACGATAATGTACAAAATAAACCTGATTTAACGTCCACAAACCGGGATTGAAGCGTCTTTTATTATTGTTCTGACACGCGGCTGTGGTGATGAAGTAAAGCTGAAGTAAATCGCTGTAATTTATTACACACATGCACTGTTTTAAAACATTTTAAACTTGTCAAACTCACTCTTGATCACATTTGATGATGATTGATGATTCTAGCAAACTGAACAGACCTTTTATTTAGGGTTGATTTGCGCACGTCCTGTCTTGTGGACATGAAACGTTACTACGGAGACATGTTAATACGCAGCTGTCAATCAACATTGGTGGGCGGGGGGACCGCACTCCTACGTCAAGTTGCGGTCGGTCTCAAAACAGCTTCAATTGGCCCACCGTTTTTATGTTGTTAAATTGAAAAAAAAAAACGACTGAGTGTGTTTATATCACCCCAATATGACGGTATATACACTATACCTACACATATGTCTGTCTAAACAGCTTGAAAAGTAGATTTTTCACCATAGGTGCCCTTTAAGTATTTTATTAAACTAAAATATTTTAAGTGTTAGTCACTATACACATAATAAACAGTGATGGTTCTCTTTTAAAAAATACTGTAGAGCATCTTTGCAATGACCAATGTCTCTTTCTCTCTCTCTATCTGTGAAACCTCAAGTAGTAGTTGGTAGTGCTTGTGATGAAGTGGCATACACTGTGCGACTTAATTGCCATTTTAGCATGGTATCAACTTACTGGAAGATAACATGGGATGTCAAGCCAAAGCTCACAATTCATGTGCTTAAACTATATGGTCTAATTGCTTAGCCATCACTTGAAATCAATACATCACACCCACTTCTTGTTCTTTTTTGTTTAACAGTGGTTGGCAAACCAATATGTGGTATATTTACGCCACTCAATGGGAAGGAGAGTGAAGCTCGGTGGAAAGGAAGAAATTTAAAACCACAACAAATGATACATTTTTTCCTAATCAGTTCTGTATCTCACAAATATCTAAACAGAATATAATACACTTTTAATTGCTTCTGTAATTCTGGAATATGTTCATTAATATTGCACCAGTGCACTACCATGAACCTGGAAGTGTGTGTGTCTGTGTCAGATTTCAAACAGGAGTTCATAAACACTTGAGTTCAACTTAGTCGGTTTGTAGATCTGATTCAAGGCTGCGATTCCCTCACGAGTGCAGAAAATGCAAAATTTCTAAAATGCTAGAAAACCATCCGATTGCCAATTGGGAGATTTAGTCCCCTGTACAAATTCAGCCTGATTAAAAGAAAAGTCGCTCGATTCAGAATTCAGCTAAAAATATGACCCAAAATCACACAGTGTACGCCCAGCCTTATAGTTTAAGCATTTGGCTTTTGGATTGTCTTTGCAATCAGGTACATGCACCTGCCCTTTTTTCACTCATGATGTTGATTCATCTATTCACTGATTAGAGACTGGGAATGGAGCAGTGGACAGAATTTCTTTGCAATGTAGAATTTGAATGCATTTATCTATCTTCACCGCCACCAGAGCTACCAGAGCCTTTGCTGCCGCCAGAGCTGCCAGGGCCTTCGCCACTGCCAGAGCCACTGTCGCCTGAGCTTCCCTATCGGCCACCGCTGCTTGAGCTTTCTGAATGGTGGGTGCCAGATTATCCTGAATCCCCCAAGTAGCAGGTGCCAGATCCCTCTGAATCCTTGGAATGGCAGGTGCCAGATGCCTCTGTATCCCCCGAATGGTGGGCGCCAGATCCTTCTGAATTCCCTGATTGGTGGCCGCCAGATCCTCCTTAGTCCCACAAATAGCCAGAGCTGCTGTCCGAGTCCCACAAATAGCCAGAGCCGCCGCCCGAGTCCTATGAATGGCCAGAGCCACCACCCGAGTTCCACGAATGGCTACTAGAGCTAGGTGACTATCCAGTGCCGCCAGAGCCGTGTGACTACCCAGTACCACTAAAGTCATGTGACTATCCAGAGCCGCCAGAGCAACGTGACTCTCCTGAACCAGAGCCTCCTGATCCACTAGGGTTAAATGATCTGCCAGTGTCGCTTGAACTCAAAGCCTCCTGACCCATTGGGGTTGTCTGAACTGCCAGTGCCTCTTGAATCAAAGACTTCTGACCCACTGGGGTTATCTGAACTGCCAGTGTCTCCTGAACTTAAGCCTTCTGACCCACTGGGATTGTCTGAACTGCCAGTGCCTCCTGAACCTGAGTCTCCTGATCCACTGGGGTTATCTAAACTGTCAGTGTCTCCCGAAGCCCCTTTCACACATACAGACATTTCTGGAAAATTACTGGCAATTTTCCAGAAAGGTCTGTATGTGTGAACAGACCTTTTTGAAAATACCGGTAAATTTGTTCCGGTACATGTAATATAACTGCAATTTGCTGGAATGCGCGTTTATGTCTAGCTGACTTGAGATGTCTACTTTAGCCAATCAGAACACTCAGACGCATTCACATCCGACCAGTTTATGAAAATAAAAGCCTTTGAATATTTTTCCAAACACATTTAGCTGCTAGATGTTAATCAGATAATGTTTCTATGTTTCTTATTAATGACAACTGTGTAAAAAATTACCGATAAAATGCTTATGATAAACCGCTGTTTGTTTACCTTCGAGCTCTGCTTCAGTTGCTTGACACGTGCTTCGGTGAGCACCAGCACATACACATATTATGAACATCTCGACATGTGAAAGTGTTCCTTCATATGTTTTCATATAAGTTGTTCACAATGCTTATCCATCCACATAATTTGTAATGTAGTCAAGTGTGTAAGCATTTAGCTGCAGTTCGTGTTTCTGCCTTTGGATGTCTCACAAAGCAGCTGCATGAATGCTAAAGCTTTAAATAAAAGTGAAACCATTAAGAAAAGGCCGGCCCCTTCTATGTTTACAAATACAAGTGCAGCTGTTTAGAAGACATTTCTGGTTAAGGACGTCAGAATTTACTGGTATTTTGGAATTAATGTGTCAATGGTCTTTCCCTGAAAATTCTGGAATGTCCATGCCTGTGTGAAAAACTTTTTTTTTATTTACCGGTAAAGTCTTTTCGGCAATTTTCTGGATATTTACCGGTATCGCTGTGTGAAAGGGACTTGAAGCTAAGCCCCCGGATCTGCTAGGGTTATCTGAACTGTCAATGCCTGCTCAACCAAAACTCCATGCTCCAGACTGTTTGCAGCTCCATGCTCCAGGTCCTCCTCAGATCCAAGCTCCAGGTCCTACGCAGCTCCAAGTTCAGGCCCTCCACAGCTCTACGCGCCAGGCTCTCTGCAGCTGCATGGATCTGGCCCTTCATCCTGCCCCTTGTTCCGCCTCTGCTCCACCTCCCTCCTGGACTGCAGTGGGAGTGTCTGGAAGCCACTCTTAATGGGGAGGGGCTCTGTTACAGTCACCAGTGATCTAGCCACTGTGGATCGCTGGAGAACTACAAATCTGCCAAACAGATGGACTACAATTACTGTCATGCACCTCACACACCTGTTCCTGCTTTCACTGATTGCATGCCCACATCCACACACACACTCAGACACACAGCTGAAGCTTGTCATCACTGATTTCCAGCATCATTAATGGTTTCTCCTTGCCTTGTGTTTTAATTCTTTGCTTTGTTTGTTGATTTTTAATGTTAGCTGCCTGTAGCGATCTATTCCTGGTTTTGACTACTCTTTTGGATAGCCCTAATTTCAATTTGTTTGTGCCTGTGATCGACCCTTGCCTGCCTGACCATTCTTTGTGTAATAAAGACTCTGCAATTGGTCACCTCCGTTGTGAGCATCCATATGTTACAATCTTTCTCTCTCTGTCAGAGTGCATGCTGGGTGCAAGCATGGTGAGGGTGAGTGCATTTGTGGCTGTGTGCTAAAACATTTTTTACCTATCTTTTTTGTAGGTTTATTTGTTTTGTGTGTGTGTGTGCATGTTGAATTGTTTGGCTGTTCAGCTCAGTTGAAAAGGCAAGTACAAGCATGAAGCTGTACAAAGTGATGTACTGTTGAATGTACTTTGTCTAGTCCATCTAACAAGATAATACTGTTCAACATACTACCGTTTATAAAAGTGAACTACTAGTGAAGGAATTATCTCGTTTTGGAAAACTCTAAAACTCTTTGGCTATCAAAAAAATCCCTCTTGCATGCAAGTCACATTGGTAAAACACCTAGTCTCCTTCAGAAGACAAATTTGCATGGTGTTTAAAAGTCGAATAGATGATATTGATTCAGTCTTTAAGTTCAAAATGAATGATTTGACTACACATTTGCAACATCTCATACTACCATTCATTCATTCATTCATTTTTCTTTCAGCTTAATCCCTTTTTTAATCTGGGGCCGCCACAGTGGAATGAACCACCAACTTATCCAGCATATGTTTTATGCAGCAGATGTCCTTCCAGCTGCAACCCATCAATGGGAAACATCCATACACACTTATATACACACATACACTACGGACGAATAAGCTTACCCAATTCACCTATACCACGTCAGAAATGCCAACTGGCCCAGCTGGGACTCAAACCAGTGACCTTTGTCGCCCATTAATGTATATTTTTATATAAAATTATTTACAGTAATATTCCCTCAAGTGTTACCATTTTAAAGTATATGTTCTATGAGAATAGGCCCTGTTTATGTTTCCCCAATTTCTGTTTAACGCAAAGAAAAAAATGTCAACACATTTCAAAATATAATTTTTTAATAACTCATTTTGAATATTTATTTTATTTTTGTCATGATGACAGTAAATAATATTTTACTAGATATTTTTTAAGACACTTCTATACAGCTTAAAGTGACATTTAAAGGTGCTGTATGTAAGTTTTTGACTCTTCTAAAGCATAAAAATACCATAATATGTTTGCAGATATTTAAGAAACATCCCAAGTGAACATACATGTTTAACTGAAAAACAATGCTGAAGTCAGATATTCTGCTTTGAAAATGTTTTTTCCGTGCCGTAACGCTGTCTTTGGCTGAGTCTGAAACTGCTTACTACTTAGAATCAGAATCAGTTTTATTGCCAAGTGTGCTTTACACACACAAGGAATTTGTTTTGGCAATAGAAGCTTCCAGTGTACATAAAGTGTCAAGTGACAACACAAAATTAAATACAAGAAAAGAAAGGCAATAAACATTAAACAGAGATGCAGTTAGTCAAAAAGATCTGGATATTGAGTTGTATGTACAGATATGTTGTAAATATACAGGTTATAAGGTACTGTGTACAAGTGCGTATGAGAAAGCATTGCACGTTTATTGCACAGTAGGGAAATATTTAATTGTTCAAGAGGTAGATGGCCTGAGGACTAAAAACTTTTCCTGTGTCTGGCTGTTTTTGTGCTTGGTGCTCTGTAGCACCGACAAGACGGTAACAGTTCGAACAGGTAGTGTGCTGGGTGTGAGGCGTCCAGAGTGATTTTACGAGCCCTTTTACTCACTCTGGAAGAGTACAGTTCTTAAAGTGTGGCAAGGGTAGTGCCAGTGATTCAAATAGCAGTCCGGACTATTCGCTGTAGTCTACGGAGGTCGGTTTTGGCAGCTGAGCTGAACCAGACGGTGATTGAAGTGCAGAGGATGGATTGGATGACAGCTGAGTAGAACTGTACGAGCAGCTCCTGTGGCAGGTTGAACTTCCTCAGCTGACGAAGGAAGTACAGTCTCTGCTGGGCTTTCTTTACAATGGAGTCAATGTGAATGTCCCACTTCAGATCCTGAGAGATGGTGGTGCCCAGGAACCTGAATGACTCTACTGCAGCCACAGTGCTGTTCATGATGGTAAGTACTGCATTTGAATTTAAACGTTTTACTCTGCTGTTAGAAAAGTACATTCTATACAGTATGAATGTGAGAAGTATGAATGGAATTCGGACATACTACATCCGCCATTTTATCATGGTCATGAGACCTACCTGAGTCAGTTACGTCAATTCACTCCCATACATGAATTCTCTCACGGGGCATCATGGGATAGCGCAGCTTGCATGGAATCCGGGTCATCCGAGTACTTCTCGCATACTGATTTTCGAATTCTATGAATTCGGACATACTACTCGGCTCGCATACTGATTTGAGCGTACTGTACAGTATGGAAGTATGCGGTTTCGGACGCAGCCTTTGTTTAGGTAAAGTTAACCTGCAGAATGCCAGTTTAGCCTATTATATTTCAGCACTTCGGGTTGCCTTGTTGGAAAACAGCAAATTTCATTCATTCATTCAAAAAGGCTCTGAAAGCATGCGCCCGTGACCGAAATGGACAGTATCAGACGTCGAAATGAGATAGATTCAGTTAGGTAATTATTTAAATATTTCGAACGTAAACATTAGGTGAGCAGTTACATAGTAATCTCATGTCCTAACAACACGCAATCGAAAAAACGGCCATATTCTTCTTCTTTTTTTTGAAAACTGATATGGATTGGACAGAAGATACCCTGATTAGTTTAAACATTGCATCCTATTACATTGTTGTTGTTTTATCCAATTTTGGCACTCTTGTTATTTAGCAATGTTTAAACTTTACAGTAATTTTACTTTTTAGATATGATTGCAAAGATGTACTGTTCATTTGATACCAAGCCTTTAATTGTCATTTATAAGGGATTTATAAAGCATAAATAGTCCTCACTTTAGATTAGGTCACAAAACTGCATGAAGTTGACATAATAAAGAATTTATTAATATACATAGTAACCATTACTATTGTCACACTGGTAGACAAGGAAGACAGAGATGGTTAGCTTTTCATAAGGTTTATTCAAGGTAATCAATATAGATATCACACAGGCTGTATGAGAGGCAGATGTCATGTGCTGGCAACCACTCTCTCAGCACTGCAGGAATAGAGCTAGTGTTAAATCGCTCGCTAGTGCTGTTCGCTGTATACCCAGCAGGGGATCACGGTCATACAGGTCAGGGGTAAATGGAAGATCACACGAGGAACACCACACAAGTCTTCGCCTTTTAAACACGGTGAGAGATAAGCATGGGTTAACATCCAAAGCCTCCGTTAATGGTAACAGGCAGAAAGTGCATGAGGGTGAATACAGATCTTCAGATATAGCCTTTATCAGTGCGATGGTACGAAGACTCAGAATGAACATCCATGGAAGAAGAGAAGACGAAGGCGCTTGGGAGAAGACAACCATTCGACTTCAATACCGGTCGATAGGTGAACGGAGGAGGTGAGTATAGTGTCCAGGCTGATGATGAACAGGTGCTGATGGTTAATACTCAGGGGAAGGTTCTCTTGATTGGATGGGACTGGTATGAGGTGGTGAAACCAGATTGGGAGAGCAGGAACGAGCTGGGGATGTGACAATTATATGCCTGAATAATAAGATGTATAAAGCCGCGGTCACACTGGGCTTTTCTCCCCATAGACTTCCATTCATATGCACGCGAATGCGTCAGACCGGAAACGCAGGGTCATGCATCAGAGTTTCGCAGGTTGCTGCGGTGCAAATTTCAAGCTTGGTAAACTTTGACCTGCGAAATCGCATCACTTGACTGTGTGAGACCAATCCAGGATCAAAACATGACCTCTCTGAACAGAAATTTAAAACATGGAGCAATCGCTCACTTTTAGTGTCTAATCATCTTGTTTAATCCCGCCCCTTTTTGCAGCGCCGTACGACAGAATTTTGCAAGCTCAAACTCTAGTGTGACTTCGGCTTTAATGTTCATGTCAATAGTTTATTAACCATTTACTAACTCATTCTAAATGACCTTAAACACCTCCAACTACTCAATACAATACCTAATTTAGTAATGAAAAATTAATCAGTCATAAATTATGAAAGTACAATTATTAAGCACATTACAAGAATACAGCATTTGAAGCTGCAGTTATAAACTGCTTACAAACGTCTATTAATGTAGAGTTAATGCTTAACAAATTATGAATTCACAAGATACTAATGCTTATCAAATGATTCATAGTGTGTAGTTATCATAAAGTGTTACCAAAAAAAAAATATTTTGGAGAATCAGCAAAAAAACATTTAGCAGTAAATAACATAGGAATATGGGTCATTTTAGGCCCAAGTTGTGCAGTAAAATGTTATTATCAAAATAAAAATATATTTTATTTACAGAAAAACTGTGTTAGACATGTGTAGTGCACACTAATTACATGAGTCACAAGAGCACACTCTTGGGTATTGTCTTGTCTTATAAATGCAGAAGCTTCAACTCAATGCAAGTCAATTCTGTTTTACTTAGGATGACTTGCCATCTAAATAATCATTTTTATATTTGGTAGATTGATAGTTTAGTCTTGATTGCAGCTGCTACTTTTGCACGTGTATTTATTACCAATTTTCCATTGTCAATCTCCATTCTTTAAAACATATCATTTGTAAAACTTCATTTTCAAAGGCTGTTCATTGACTTTGCAACTTTTGCAGGTGTTCATTTTGATTTTTTTCACCTTTGTGAATGATTTCTATACAAGGTGATTGTCAGAGCTGTTAGTTTGTTGAACAATCTGTCATCCATGGATAATTCAACATATTTTACAACCGTTATATTGGCTGGCTACATTGATATTGGTGATATTAAGTATTTGTGTTTCGTTGTTTTGATCTTGTTGTTTGCTGCAATCATAGTAGCAAATGTGTTCATTATTGGAATAATATGTAAGGAGAAGTCTTTGCATGAACCCATGTATGTTTTTTTATGTAGCCTGTGTGCAAATCAACTGTGCGGCAGCATTACCTTGTTCCCATTTGTTTTAGGCAATATGCTACGGTCAAAAACCCCAGAAGTTCCTCTCACTGTTTGTCATGCTCAGATATTTGCTTTGTACACTTTTGCACAAGTAGAATTCTGTAACTTAGCCATGATGTCTTATGACCGGTATGTAGCTATCTGTCACCCTTTGGAATATCACAGAATCATGTCTCCTGCCAGAACAATTGCATTGATTGTTTTTGGGTGGTCACTAGAAATGATCATATTATCCTTTTCTTTTTCTGTCAATGTACAGCTAAAATTGTGTGGAAATGTTCTGGATAAAGTGTGGTGTGACAACTACATGCTTGTGAAACTGGCATGCTCAGACACAACGCCAAACAACATCATTGGCATAACTGGTATCCCACTTGCCATCGGTGCGCCACTGCTATTAATTTTGTTCTCATATGCAAAAATTTTAAGAGTATGCCTAAAGTTCACAAGACAAAAGGCCAAAAAGTCTCTGTACACATGTTCTCTGCATCTTATTTCACTGCTAAACTTCACAGTTGGTTGTTCGTTTGAACTGATCCAAAGCCGATTTGGTAAGCTTCCAATGCCTGCTGTAGTGCGTGTGATTCTCTCACTTTATTTCCTAGTGTGTCCACCATTGATCAATCCTATCATGTTTGGCATAAGTCTTACTAACGTTAAAAAGTCACTCAAAAAATTGATTAGCGTGTAGGAGAAAAATATACCGAAGAATTAATGAAATTCTGTAGGGGCACAAAAAAGTTGTATGTAATTATGCCAATTGTTTTTTTGTTTTAAAGGTTAACTAAATATTGAGTTAATAATATTATCATTAATAAGAATATGTGCTAAATGTTTGATTGTTATATTGAACAATAAGGATTTTGACATATTGTGCATGGTCTTTAGGGGTACTTTTCAAAACCCAATCAAAATATAAAAGGTACCTTTAACAACATGGTATGTTAGTTTTGTGTCTGTGTTAAATCTAAGGGCTGGGAGTTCACTGATCAAAACTGCTAAACGAAACGGCTGAAGACTCGTTATCAAGACGATTCATTTAACCCACTATGAGTCGACTCTTTTATAGATGAATCAATGGTTTTAAAAACTGTCCACTTTCAGATTTAAGCTTTAGCTGGATATTCATTTCACTTAGAGCTGTGTTACACACTACATGGACGGTCATTTTTAAAAACCCATAATAGGGGCTCTTTAAAATTCATATTTTTATTAGGAAGCTGTACAAGATTATATTTGTGCATATAGATTAGATTAGTCAGTACTGTAGCCAAATCTGGAGCTTATTTAACAAAATAACTTACAACAACGGTTTAAAAACTAGTACACCCAAATTTATGTAATAGAAAAATATTAAATACAAATTTCAAAAAGAGGAAAAATCAAGAAAAGCAAAAAAGTGGAATAATTAAGTTGAAATTTTGTAGGTTGTATTTTTTTTTTGCAATATTTTGCTTGAATGTATCTGTATTATCTTTCAATTTCTAAATATGTTTAGTGATAAACTAAAGTATTATTTTCATAAATATATCTGTTTAGGAAATCTGTTTTGTTTAAATGCACCACAATACATTGCCTATATTCACTGAGAAATGGATCAAAATCGGCTGTACTCAATTATGCTGAGCACTGTATGTGCACTTATACAGCATGCCCAAAACTATTTGAAATGGTATAAAATGTGTTTGCAAAACTGTTGAAATAAAAAGTCTCTTGTGCATCAATCCAGCATTTAATAATAATTTTGGAATGACTCTGAGACACTGAAGTAGCGTAATGAAAAAAGTTTTAAACAAGAATGAATAATATTTTAAACATGAAAACAGTTACTTTAAATCAAAATAATATTTTAAGACCTTATATATATTTGCCCAAATACTCGATGATGATCCCATGAGGTCAAATGGGTCACAATTTTAATTTATTCCTGGGAATACATTTCTAGCGTGCTGTGTTTGTTTGTAGGGGTGTGTACTTTCTAGCCAGCATGCTGCCTTTGTTTTTGGGCGTGGGGGCAGCTTTCATCAATGTTTATAATAATGGCGGAAGGGAAGAGCCAGCGTGATGCGCGCTCTGCCGGGAGAATTCTATGGATTACCTAGTGAGGCAACATTTGTTTTCAAAATGAGTTAGTAAGTTCACCTTCCAAGCTTTATGCAGGTATGTCTCTCTCATGTATTAATGTATTCAAGGAGTGCATATACTTGTTGGCGTGTTCGCATTAAAACTAATTAACTCAGACTGAGAAACTAGACATAGTGTTGGTTTCATACTGATTATGTTATCAAACAATGTTTCTTTTCAACATGCACTCACTGCATTTAAAAGTAGACACTTCAAGCCTTCTATAGATATATGTCTCATGTCTGTGTGTTTTGTTTTACTAATGCGTTTCCAAAAACAGTTCGCGGAGAGAGAAAAGTAAGAATGCCTACACAGTTTGTTTTTCTTATTTTGCAAAAGCACACAATTGTTATTGTGAGTGTACACAAAAAGTAGACACCTAACAGATTCGATTGATGCATTGCTCTATCTTCACGATCAAAACTGAAAGCGTAATTGAAGTTCTTTTGGCGTTATTTAGGAGAAGACGCGTATACAACCCCTGGGGGTTAATGCTCAACAATCTGTACAGTTCACGCATTCTGCGTGACATGAACGCAGTGCCTTGCTTAGTAAGAAACTCCTTGGGGATACCCACTCGGGAGATTATACAAAACAGAGCTTCCGCAACACTCTTTGCTGAGATGTTACAGAGAGCTACTGCTTTCGAGTACCGGGTTGCATAATCCACTAGAAATAATGCAAACAGCTGCCCGCGTGCGGATCGCTCTAATGGCCCGATGGGATCCATACCAATTCTCTCAAAGGGGATCTCCATAATTGGTAGCAGGCACAATGGCGCTTTTAGGGTGGCTGGTGGGTTTACCAGCTGACATTCACGGCATGCAGCACACCCTCTGCTGACATCCCTGTGAATGCCTGGTCAAAAAAATCGGGTCGGATTTAGTGTGGCCATCTGACCTAAATGTCTGGCCTTAAATTTAGAATGAGCCGCCTGGAAAAGCATTTCCCGACGGCTCTTTAGTACTAATAATTGGGTTGTATCTTTCTTTGTTTGAGTGTCTTGGGTCACTCGATACACCCTGTCATTAATAATTGCAAAATATGGATAGGAGAGGGGCCGATCAGGCTGGAGGTTTTGTCCATCAATGATCTGAGACACAACATGTCTTAGCGTCTGGTCACTACTGCTCCAGGGGGAAGTCTTTGCAAAGGGAAATTCTTGGCCCTTCCCCTGAGTCACCGCTTGGGATTCCCCCAGCTGAGCGACCCGGCTCCTCTCCAGCGATTTCTTTTTCCAAGAAACACCCGCACATAAGACCCCTAATAATCTATTAAATCCAGGCCAATTGGTTTTCAGAATTAGCGGATGTGTGAGGTGCTACCTCGACACTATGCTTTTTACCCCTGAATTGGATATCTTTAGCCATTAGCGGGTAGTGAATTAGATAGTCAACCCAGACCTTACACTACACCCCCGGGGCCAACAAGACCAACCGATTTGCCACTGGCCGGTGGCGCTGGACCCACTCCGATGTTTGGGAGGGGAGGCGGGTGATGAACTGTTTTAATTCGCCTCTGCCATCTTCTCGAAGAGATCGAGGAACACTTCCACACATGAACCAGTAGACGGAGTGGACATTCTGGCAGTGAAGTTTCTTCTTCTTCCTGGGTTTTGGCACCACTGTAATATTGTTTGTTGTTCTTGAGGGAAGAAGAAGACAGGGTCGGCAATTCAGGTAAGTAAATGTTTTTATTTTAATTCTTATTAAGACACAACACGTGTACAGTAGCTGTGTGTGTTTGCTCTCTCCTCCCTTGGCTGCTCCTTCTCTTCTGCTAAAGAAGGGTGTCTCCAATCACTAGAACAAACAGGTATTTTGTTATTTATAATTTCTGATTGGCCCGCTGACTAGCCACTGGGCTCTGAGCATGCTCTCCCCTCTCATTGGGTGTTCAATCATGCTCACCTCTCCAGAATCACACACTGGACAATTAAAAAATTGTTTAATCCTGATTTCATTAGTGTCATGTGATCCTAGCATTTATAGCAAGTAGAATGTTTGGCTAAAGTTGTAAAATTGTAAATTGATACAGTCAATTCAGTTACAATTTAGTACCCCATAAGATTTTTTGTTTGTTTGCTATGATTCATTGTTATTTCTACACATTATTAAATTCATCCATAACAGAGTTGATTCATTCATTCATTTTCTTTTCGGCTTGAGATTTCTCAAAAACTGAAATACTGATTCATCTGATTACAGTACAGTACATGTTTCCATCTGGTCCATCCCAGATGTCTCCAAGCCCAGAGAAGTCGACAGCGAGTCTGGACACTGTTAACATAGGGCTTCCTTTTGGCACAGTACTTGTACTTGCTGTGGTACTTGACAAAGGTTTGCTAAAGTAGTCCTGAGTCCAGGTGGTGATATCAGATAAGGATATCACAATTGTTCAACTTAAGTTTGCACCCTTGTTCTTTATGTGCTGAAATTCCTCCAGACACCTTGAATATTTTAATTATCTTATGGACTGATGGAGGTGAAATATTCTAATTTCTTCCAATCTTTCTTTGAGGAACATTGGTTTTAAACATTTTAATAATTTGCTCACATATTTGTTTGCAAACTGGCGATCCTCAGCACATCTATGCACCTTAAGACTAGACATTTCTTGGATGCAGCTTTCGTACCAAATCATAATTATAATCACCTGTTGACATCACCTGCTTTCGTATGCTAAAAATCCTTCTGTGACCGTGGCTTAAGAAACCTGTTTGATGCTCGGCTGCTCTCAATGCTTTTTCTGTGCCGCTTTTAATCCCATAATGCACTGCTTCAGAGCTTACGTTCTATATGAATGAACTGACCTGAGCCTTTCAGTGGAAAAGTGCCATGAGGCTCATGCATTGGTTCCCTGCTGAAGGAAGTTAAACAAGGTATATATGATTGGGTCTTTTTGTGATAATCATCTTTTTGATATATTCCACATTAAACCCTTTACGTGTCGCAGTCAGGATTGCCTGAACTATTTTCCCTTTCTTATTCTACATTGGCCAATGCATTTTAACTCATTAAAGTACAGGAGCATGGCTAAGCTGTGTAAACTGTTGTAATCATGTTTTCATCATTAATCATGTTTAATATGCAGTTATTGCCATTTATAACAGGTCCCTTTATGAGACAGAGAAGATAGATTGTTTCAAGATAGTGTTGTGCCTCATGCCAAACAACATGATTGCAGTTCCTGTGAAGTATTTGCTTTTAAAGTAACTATGAGGCAACTTCACTGATGAGCCTAAAATGTCATTGCATAGTGAATATTTCTTCAGGACCTTATGTATTCACCTTATTCTTCGAGTACGAGCAGGCGCTGCCATTTGAATTTTTTGGCTCGAGACTTCCGGTCTCATTCACTTCCATTCAATTTTAGACATTAAAAACAGCTAGTTTGCTGCTTGATGTTTCAGACCGATATTTTGTTATTATATTATTCTATTTTGTCTGTATAGTCATGCAAAAACTTGTTCATACAGCAAGTAGTTTGACCATTTTTTGCTGTTTATTATTCCTAGTCATTTCTCTCATAGGCAACTGAATCTGAGGTTCTAAAACAATCGAAAAAACGAGCACACTTCCGCATAGAAGAATACGGTCAATGGCATTCAGACAAATTTAAATCATGAACGAGAAGGACACATTGTCAATATGTGTTGTATTTGGTAAGTAATCATGTACATTGTAAATAATAACAGCGTGTGCATAATTGAAATCCGGTGTCCACTTCAGTTTTGACAATTCTGTCAATGGTGCCTACTCATTAAAAATTAGTATTACAAAACATTAACAATTGTTTTTAGTTTGCAAAATGCATCCTAAAGGACGAATCCCTACAGTTTATACAAGATGTGAAAAAAGGCTTCTTGCCTTTTACAGAACACTGGTAAGCATTAAAAACCAAACATTGTTTCACATATTTTGATTTTGCAAGTGAGATTTGAAATGTTGTAGATAATCCAAAATACGGCCCATTCAAACGGGGCTTCAGCGTAAACGCTTGACAGAGGGGGTGTTTGAAGTTAGCGCTAACGCGATCATCATAGCAGCGTCAGCTAATAAAATTAGTCAGCAATAGGCCACTGTCTAAGCTGGTGTATTTGCATACAGCGATCTGATTGGCTGACGCTTCCGTCGGCGCTTGAAAAGTTGAGCAAGTCCCAACTTCTGCAGAGAGCAACGCCTCTGCAGCGGTTGTTGCTAGAACAGATACGTTTGCGGCCGGAAGTTAAAGATAATTATTTGTTATTTATTAAATTTCCCATTTATTGTATTTTATTATCATCCCCAACCCTAAACAGTAATCTAAAAACAGTAGTTGTACCAAGTATTATTTATGTTATCTATTAAATTTTATTTTTTTATGCCTACCCCCCACCACAACCCTAAACCCAACCGTCCCAGTACTGTAAAATATTAATTATTGTTATAGAGTGTCATTAAAAATTTCTGATATATTAATGTGCATATCGCACTTTCGGCCGGCCGCATATCCAATCTAGACTTTAACCGCTGAATCGGCGCCGACGGATCCACAATGCAGTTCGGCAACGCCTGACGTCACCCATTCAAAGTGAATGGAAAGCATTGAAGCTGATTCCCCATGTAAGGGCAATGAGTGTTTTGTTTTTTTAATTATAACTTTGGAACATTTTATGATTACTTGCCATCCTTAGAGGACTTGACAAGGAATGTTTGAGGAATGTGATTTTATTGACTCCCGAAAACTGATATTACAAGGCATAACATGTATTATGCTTTTTTAAAGAACATTCTATAATATTTTATGAATGTTAGATTGACTGTGATATTTGTCCACGATGGTTCCACTGTCCATGCGTACAAGAGACATGGCATTAACCCATCCTGCTTGTAAAATCATATCAATTTATTTAAATGATTTAAGTAATTTATTTGGCTCTTTGGTGTTTGTTTGCTGTGGAAAGTTTATTAAATGCTCAGTTATATACATTATTGTATGGGGGCTAATAATATTGACCCTAAAATATTTAATAAAAGTTTTTATTATAAACAAACTAAAATAAATAAGACCTTCTTCAAAAGAAAAAAAAACATAGTATATGAAATACTGTGAAAAGCCCTGGCTTTGTTCAAAATTACTTGGGAAAGACTTGGTACTTATGAAAGATATGAAAGATTCTATAAATAATGTAAAAGCAACAATTTAACTATTCGGGACAAACAAGAAACCATATATCCCAATTAAATAACACAAATTGTGCATGACATTCAACATAATGTGGAGACACATATCATCTAAAGCACAATCAATACAAAAAAATTTATCACATCATACAAGCTTCTTGATAAAGAATCATTCCATGATGTGGTATACCTTTTTATGCTCTTGTTGACTGAGTGTCATCAAGCATTAAAATTGGCATGTTCCATACATGCTTCAGACATGATGCACGTTTGGAAGTCCTCAAATGTAACTATATTAGCAAAGTATATGTAATTTCACTAATAATAATAATAATAACTATTATTAGTTATTATCATTATAATTATTAATTTGTTGCATGATTATAACATGGTTGTATCTACTCCTGTTGTCAGAATCATTATGCCCAATACAAGTGGGTATTTTAATAATAAACAAATACATTTTAATCTTTACCTTCTCCAAACAGCATTTGTGATTTCATAATTACTGATTCCACAATTTACCAAATCACTAAATACATATTATAATACAAACTGCATGAGCAAATGTCTTTAAACCAAGTTTGTAATAATCTTTCCTCTGGCTTAATAAAAGCATAAAGAAAAAAGCACATAGATATGAACATGTCATTTCAGATCATTAAATTTTTTGCCCACAAACAATGATTATACCACAAAATATGTGTATTTCTGCTGAGACATTGTAATAGAGAATAAGAAAAATAATATGAAAAGTAATGCCCATTATTGTCACCGACCAAAGTATTAGTTCTTTAAACATCAGATACACATACTTTGTATGTAATTTTTGTATACATACATATAACATACAATAAATAGAGAGTCCTCATAAATAAATAAGCCATGCCAATAATTTTATACGATCATAGGCATTTATTTAGAAGTAATAAACAGTGCTTCATTACACCTTTGTTCGGTCTTTAAATTAAAGCCAAGAGCAAATATTTGTCTTCTAAATATTTTTGTAATGCTATTGTTTATCTCTTTTGTTCTAATTCCATATATAAGTGGATGTAAAAGTGGAGGGATCAGAATAAAATGAACTGACATGAACACATTCACTTCTTTAGAAAGACTGAAATTAAATCGATTGTAAATCACAGAAAAAGAGAAGCCAATGAAAAATTGATAAAAGTAATCAAGTGTGGCGTGCATGTTTTTAGAGCCTTCTTTTGGGCACTTACTGATGCTTTCAAAGAGACAAACAATATCTGCACATATGATAAAATGACAAAGATTAGAGGTAGAACAACAAAAAGAATTACCAAACATATGCCATAAAGGTCTGCCCAGGGATTTTTGGCACAGGAGAGATTAACTACGGCCAGATTGTCACAAAACAACTTGTTTATTGTATACCTGCACACGGGCAATCTTGATGTAAGATACACCTGTATGGCCAGTAAACAGATAGGAAAAAAGTATGCTATAAAAAGCAGAAGTCTAATTTTACCCGGAGTCATAATATTGTGATATTGCAGAGGCTTACAAATTGAAACATACCTATCATATGCCATAAGTGTCAATATTGCATAAGCACATGTTCCATAAACGTTGATACAAAACACTTGTATAATACAATCAGTATACAGCATATCTTTTATATCATCCACAAGATTGTCCATTATTTTAGGAAGTACAGCAGAGGATCCAATTAGCCCATTAATAGCCAGGTTAAATAAAAAAACATACATGGGTTTATGAAGAGATGTGTCCAAGCAGATCACCAGCATCAATGTTACATTTGCAACAACAGTTGTAAAATAGACTACCAGAGAGATTACAAAAACACCATAATTGAGTGCACTAGGAGGTCCATAACCAGTAAAAAACAGAGTAATGTTTAGACTAGAAAGACTCATTTTCCTGTTGGAGAGAAAGTTATTTCACAAATGTGCAGTGTACAGTATATTGACTTTACTCTAAAAACATCTATGTACCTGCTAATTCTTGTCATATGAGATCATTAGTTGGTGTACAGTTTTTTTATTCCTTTTTTTTAAAGACACACCTCCACTGGATATAATTTGCGTAAACAACCTACCCACTTTTTCCCTCCTAAACAAATTTCATGTAACATTTGGTACAATAAGATATATATTATGTATATATTATAGAACTCCAATACATTTCTGCTCACCGAATGAATGAATATGTGTATGTAGCTTTAAAATATTAGTAATAATAATATTTACTAAAGGTGCTTGCAAATTAATCAACAGTGAGGATAAATCAGGGATATACACTCATTGATGATCTGAAATACTATGACCAGTCATAGGTGGTGTAAAATTTATGATCATCTCCTGAATCAACCTCAATACCTGGATTTGTTTGAGGCAAGACTAAGCTATATTAGACCAATCGGAGCATGGATCCGACCGCACACATAAAGAAAATAAAAAATCTAAATCTTGATAACATCCAGCAGACATGGTCCCACCAGAGAGGTTAAATAAGTTGCATGAACATCTGGATCTGAGCAAACATAAGAAGGCTGATATTTTTCCACATAGATAACAACAAAAAGTTGCTGACATAAGAAATTTGGTTCCGTCCGGTTGATGGTCACAAACTGAAGTCCTGGGGGCACTTTAGTTCATTTTTGAAGGGCACTTTTTATCCAAGAGAAAAAAGGGCATGTGCACTGCACAGGTTGAGTCCTATCTGAATTACACTGTCAATTACACTATGACATTCATATTTACAATCAAAGTAAATTTTTTACAGCTGGTGACTTGGAGCAGGTGTGTGTGTGTGTTGCATAACTGAATATGTAGTCCATAACGTGGCAGATTTGTAGGTCATGTGAGTGTGAGTGATTACCAGCGATCTCTGGACATGTTTTTTTTTTGCCAGCTGATTTGAAGCTCTCTCGCTGCTACAAATGACGCTCTATAATCACAGTTTAATAATGATCACCCATGTCCACTGTTGTTGAAATATCTAAAATGGACATGTAAGGATCTGAACTAGACCTCGGAGCTCCTTGCTTCAACTGAGGTCTTGTTTGTTCTATTGGGGGACTTCATCACCCACATGGGTAATGACAGTGATACTTGGATAGGCATGCTTGGGAGGAACACGTAGCACCAGGACACCAGGGGATGAGCAAACTCGTAGCGATTTCATCTGTTCTCTGACTATAACTTTTGACACTCAGGTAAAGAGAGGGGAAGAGCTGTCAACTGATCACCACATGGCCTGACCCATGTTAGTTTGATTTTTAACTCTCACCTCAAGAAGAGGGTGGCTGGAGACTGAGTAAAGCTGAAGAAGGAGTCCTACCAGACCTGGTTATAGCACCCTAGGCAATTATGGAAGCAATTTGGGCCTGGAGGAGATTGGGGTGACCATGTAAGAGGAATGTCATACAGCCTTAAAGAGATTCTGGCTAACTGTCTGACATCTCAGACAATGAAAGTTAGCTCTTCACCAACAGCTGAGAGTGGCTGTGAGGAGCTGTGGTTGACTGGAAATGCTGTCAGACAATAGGATCTCCTTAATCCCACTGACATGCTTTTTGTTAAGGAAGCAAAGATGAAAGATGCAGGGGTTGACTCACCCATCATCCAAGCCAAAGACATTAAAGTAGTCTGCAAGCTCTGCAGTGGTAAGACAACAAGGTTGGATCGCATCTACACATGGTAGTGTTGGGGTACGCAAACTTGGACTCGAGTCCGGACTCAAGTCCAGTTTTGATTGGACTCGGACTTGTCACAGACTTGGGTAAACTTGTACTCGGACTTGACTCGGACTTGGACATTTTGGACTCTGAAAAAATCATGAGTCCAGTCGAGTCCACATCATTCAGAACATAAATAAAGAGATTACAAATTAATAAATAACAGCATGAAACTAACAAGAATTTAGTGAACTCTCTGGCTGCCAGCATTTATTTCCGCCACCGCACTGTGATGGGTCGTTCTTGAACGATTCGTTCATTTTGGACGAATCTTTGTATGACTCGAGAACGATGAGTCCTTTTAGAGTGATTTGTTCATTTGCGCACGTGCACAACAGTGCAGGTGGAGCAGAAGATTAGTTCCTTTTTCGAGTCTTCTATCAGGTTTGAGTCCTTCTTTCATCGCGTGAAAGACAGAAGCCAGTCATATGCATTTAGAGCCGGAAAAAGATTTGCATCGTTCATTTCTCGAGTCTTCGGGTTTGATTCATCTCTCCTTACATGCTGCCACAGAACCAGAAGACTCGATAGGTGAACTAATCATGCCTCCTTTCGGCTCAGACTGTGTGCATTGTTTAAGCTTAACTTATACAGTATGGGTCTGTGTGACGTGAACAAACTACTCAAACTTGAAGACCTGTCAGAAGAGGTGAGCAGACATAATCATAGACAAAAGACTAGGTAAACAATAAATGATGATTTTCTTTTTCTTATAGCATTCTATGACGTGTTTGTAGTGTGGTCAACGTCTGGGCTAGTTGTTGGAAGCAACTTGTAATGTTGACTCTTAACAAAGATTTGTTCATCTCAATAAACGATACTCAAAGGTCCGAGTCAGTAAAATGATCTGAACTTCCCATCACCAGCAGGCAGCAGTAGCACGTCTTTTCCTTAAAAAGCCCCTATTACACATTGAAATGGGTCATATTTCGGTTTTATGGGTCTCCAACAACATATTGATATGTATGCAAGGTCAAAAAACACGTTCATGGTCTTATATTATGCATTTATTTTTACCTAATTATTCCAGCGACTCCCTTATGAATCGTTCAGCGATTCATCTGTTTCCAAACCCCTGCTTAGCACGAAGCTAATCTGCGCTGATTGGACCAATGACAGCCTGTTGACATTGGTCGACATCATTCAGCGCGAGACAGTAAAATGCCCAGCCCGGTTTATCAAGCCCGCGGGTTGCCAACATTGGTATAGGATCCAATCGCAGCGGACGCTCGAAACACGCTTCAAAGTAAACTTACTAACACCACAGTAAACAGTACCCGGTACTCAACAGTGTTATTCAGACACCTCAGCACCGAAAGCAGTGCAGTTAAACACAAGCTTATTGCTTATGTTAAGTATGACACACATTCAGTTTTAATCCACACAGCAGCAAAAGCTGAACTATTCTGAACCTTGACCGCTGCACGTGTGCAGGATCAGCTAACGGTGGCCATAGCAATGACAAATGGCAGTGGAACGAGCTCACGAAAGCATTTAAATCTGTAAACAAAGCAGCACGCATCACGTTTACAACGTGGCATTAGACGTGATATGAGAATATAAAGAGTTAACCTGATACAGTACACGCGGTTACTAGTAACAAAACATGTAGATCATTTCTATTTGCAATCATTGCTGTGGCACCTCGTCCGTGAACTGCTATATATTCTAAGTGCTTACCTGTACTCTGCTTTTCTAAACGATCACATCCCCAGCCGGGAGGTTGTAGCATCCTCTGTCCTCTGACAAGCTATCTCCGCGGGCTCCCACTCTCCATTCGCAAGCCTTTTCCAGCGTTCAGCAGCCAGCCGGTGTACCTAATAATTTGTCCTTATTTTGCCTGCACCCCTGGTGTCGTCTGTCCAATACAAGATGGGGGCAGAAACTAAGCATACAGATTTCTGAACGACTCCTTTCCCTCACACTTCCAATAAAATCCAGGTAAACACAGCGTCTTCATGAGCGTCTTGCTGCTGTGTTAGTGGGCAGGGCCGCAGGTTTGAATTTTGCCAGGTCTGCGCGCGCAACCATTATGTTTCGCGACGACGTCACGCCAAAACAGCTGAAGATTCGTTATGAAGACGATTCATTTAAACCACTATGAGTCGACTCTTTTATAGACGAATCAATAGTTTTAAAAACTGTCCACTTTCAGATTTAAGCTTTAGCTGGATATTTTACTTCACTAAGAGCTGTGTTACACACTACATGGTAGGTCATTTTCAAAAACCCATAATAGGGGCTCTTTAAACGTGTAACCAGAAATAGCCATATCACACAATGCGTGGCTAGGTCTAGGACAATAATGTCTTCAAAATCAGCAATAATTTGTCTTCTAATTGTGCCAATTAAAATATATGCTATGTGACATATGCCATTAAAAACAAAACGATCAGTAAATATTCTGTATGAATAACCCAAAGACTGTGCGCTTCAAAATATGCTGTTATACTTCATAAATAAAGGTACCTGAAATGCATTTTATGCAAAAGGTTTTTACAGTTATATAAACAACAGATTAAAAGCAAATATCTAAAGGCAATGTTAGGCATTTATAATGTTAAAATTGTTATGATGTTATAATTAATGTAATATTTATAATGTATAGTCGTTTTAAAAATCTTTTTTATTTATTTATTTATATTTTCAATATCATCACCACATGTGTACCTTTAGTTAAATGACAGCAGGGTTCAATCTGATATGGACAAAATCCGATGATCATGTTGTTCAGTGTGATTTTAATGTTTCAATAATATCTTATGTTTTAAATCAAGCAATAACATTTGACATTTGTACAATTTTGGATAACATTGTTTAGGCAGGTTTAATGAGACAAAATCATCTTTTTAAAACATGGTTTAAAATGTGTTTACAGATATAGGTACTCGCACAAAAATGTATAATATTTTAGATAATTAAATGTCTGTTGACAAATGGACAAAACCTGCCCATTTGAAGAAAGTATTAAATAAATGCTTAATTGTTTCTAACAATTTATCATAAATAATTACACATTTACACTTGTGCACAATTATTTCCAATATGTTAAAAAATAATTAAACCAGATCTCAATCTCAAATCTATTATTGACAAACAAATGTCACCACTTCTAAGTGGTGATTTGCCACCATCTAGTGGTATCTGTGGGATAGACTTTATCACTATATATACATAGCAAAATGTTCTTCAATTAGATTTCATTGTCTCTACAAAAAATAAAACTATGAACTCAGCATCTTTGCTTGCATAACCAGTTTTTAAAGCTTAACCACTCTCATATTAAAGTAAAAAGCAAGCAATTAAAATAATAAATAACAACATATAACAGAAATGAAGAAACATGTTTTAATTTGAAAACCTGGTGAATGCAACTATCATCATGTCCACATGGTGGACCACATGTATAAGGAATAGAAGCCCAAGACATTTTCTGACAGTAATACTACTGTGCCTGTTTACACTTGAGCAGAAAAAATGTTCAGGTTTTCTTTTTTTCATCGTAAGTGCACAAAATGTCACACATGCAGTGCTGTCCCAAAACAGATTGTTAATAACTAATAAAACAGTTGCTAAGCTATATCACAGGTCCAGTTTTAAGACGAAAGTGGCTCAGCTAGTATTTAATTAATCCTCAGTTGGACCTGTGTCTTCCCTTCCCGCCAACCATCTTGTCATATGTTGCGCTTCACCTGTTAGGGCTAACCCACATGTCCTTATTGTCACCAGGTCTCCCCAGCTGGGTAGCAGGTGGCCTCTGCAGTGTCTTTCAGTTTCAGGACTGGCTTTCCCATTGTAGTGTCGCATTGCAAAACTTCCTAGTCTAACTCAGCTATGTGAAATAGTTTACAGCTTTCTAAAAATTGAATAAATCATATTCAGGTAAATAAGGGCCTAAGATCGTTGGAGGGCTGCACCCTTTGGTGATTATTGAGCACTCATGCTGTGCTTGGCAAACTTTTCACCAACGCTGTGAGAAGTGTCGTCCCAACACAGCATTGGAGTTCCCGACCTGATGGGGAACTTCCTGGTTATGGATGTGACACACATGCCCCAAATAAGGGGATTGAGCAGCTGGCCCTCTTTAGCAACAAAAGCTTGCCTCGCTCTCTGCAGCTGGTGGCTTTATACTCCGCTAATTGTAATTACCATCAGCTGTGAGCTGCCAACTCATAGGCATTCATTGGCCCATTTTCTTAAGCTGCGGTCACACTGGACTTTACTCCCCATAGACTTACATTCATATGCACGCGAATGCGTCAGACCGGAAACGAAGGATCATGTGTCGGAGTTTCGCAGGTTGCTGTAGAGCAAAGTTCATGCTTGGTGAACTCTGACCTGCAAAATCACATCACTTGACTGCATGAGACCAATCCAGGATCAAAACATGACCTCTCTGTACAGAAATTTTAAACATGGAGCAATCGCTTGCTTTTTTAAATGTCTAATCATCTTGTTTAATCCCGCCCCTTTTCGCAGCGCCGTATGACAGAATTTCGCAAGCTCAAACTCTACTGTGACTTCGGCTTTACTCTTCAGAGTGAATGGTTATCTATCGACACCCCCAAAGTGTCATCCAGACACGGCATCTCCATTCTTTCCTTCAAGGAACATGGGTCTCGTCTGTAAACAGGATGTTCAATATTCAATTCATCTTTATTTATATAGCTCTTTTCAAGAGTTCCCACTTAGATATGCTTAGCATCTTGGGAGAGAACCCTGAGCTCGGAGATACTTGAGCTCAAGGCTCCCGCCCGGTCAATAAGCATACAGGGGATCTGAGATCAGGTAGGTCTCGAGAGCTCCCCCTAGAAAATAGAGGAGAAGCAGAAGATGGGGTGGAAGGGGGGATTCTTCCAAAACCAGCAGTAGGGAGAAAATGTTCCATAAATAGTAAACTTGGATCGCTCTGATTGGATTACTGATTTACAGATGAAAAGCCAAACGTGCTCAATCATATCACGTGCTCCTCTCGAAATTAGTTTGTTAATCTTCACTTAACAATGTAGATTTTGTCAAAGCAGCTTAACATGATGCATCAAATTGAAACCGCTTCAGTTTAATTCTCACAGTATAAGTTCAGTTCAGTTCAGTGGAATGTAAATGTCACTGCTGAAAGCCAAAACAATGAAGAGCATCTCCACCAATGAGCAGCTCCAATGGTCTCGAGCCAAGCAAGCCAGTGGCGATAATGGGAAGGAACAAACTTTACCAATTGACGAAAGTGAAGCAAAAATACCTCGAGAGAAACCAAGGCTCAGCTTGGCACGACTATTTCTCCTCTGGCCAAATGTCTTGTGCAGAACTGTAGT
Organism: Danio tinwini; assembly: GCA_903798205.1. Lineage (NCBI taxonomy): Eukaryota > Metazoa > Chordata > Actinopteri > Cypriniformes > Danionidae > Danio > Danio tinwini. The sequence continues at coordinate 809,398 of CAIGQZ010005140.1, forward strand.
ATTTTGGAAAGTGTTTCCTGCTCTGGTTGCCCTAATTAAGGCAGCCTAACTATGCTTTAGAGGATTTGGATTTCAAAGTTATGTGTTTTATGCGCATACAAAGAGATGTATCTTTAGTCTAGTTTCAAACAGACAGAGTGGGTCTGCCTCCTGAACTGTGCTAGGAATGCTCATCCAGAGTTTAGGTTCCAAATATGAGAACCTAATAGTGGATATCTACACTGAAAAAAATCATTCAGAGATGATTCCTTGGATTTACTCAATATTGTTACGTTAAGTGGCTGTAAACAATTTATTTGGGCTGAATTTAAACAAACAAATGAAGTAGAATTTTATTCAACTTAATTTGTTTGTTAAAATTCAACACAAATAAATTGATTGCAAGTTTTGCAGACATCTTTTTTTTTTCAGTGTACCACATAATATCAATTTTAATATTCTAAGAATAATCACCTGTCCAGAATTATTGAATATAGTGGATATGAGGGGCAGGAGCTCCCTCAAATAATTTGGAGCTAAGCCTTTCAGGGCTTTTTAGGTAGTGAATAAGATATTAAACTCTATACATTGTTTAATTGGGAGCAAATGCAATGGTAATATGATAAGCAATATGATCACATTTTGTAGTTCTAGAAAGCACTCTAGCAGCTGAATTTTAAACCAGCTGAAGTTTGTTTATTAGGCCTACATGTCAACCACCTAATGATGTGGCTGTCTGAAAATAATTTGTCTCATTGCTATTCTTTGTGTTGTTTAATGATGGATTCAACTTTAGATTTAGACTTATTATCTGCTAATTGGCCCAATAAGGGTTGGTTTAGGGGGTATGGCTAGGCAGTATTATTAACCTCAGAACAAAACAATAGAAGTCTATGCAATGTCCTATGATATCCTATAATATGAAATCAAACCTTTGTGTGTATGTCTGTGTGTGATTCCACATTTCCTCTGTAAACTCATTAAAGAGATATGCATTGCATTTGTGATTATCTTTGATTGTTGGTCATAAAAAACAACCGGACACAAATTTAATCCTATTTGACACCATAAAAATAGTACTCCTCTATGGGAGTAGTTCACAGACTCATGGGAACACAACACTGTGTATTTAGAGATGGTGATATGTCAAGCTTTTATTTCACTCTAACAAATAAGACAAGACTTCTCGTCTGGAAATATAAAGGGTTTCTATTTAGCAATGCAATGTGGAGAGCACAGCTTGATGATTGTGGGTAGATTTAGCATGTCTTGTTTACTCCAATATACATTTTAAGCTAAGCAATACAGTTGATATGACGCCTGATCAACCACTATGTCAATTCTTTTGTATTGTGTAAAAAGGCTTTTTTTTTTAGCATGAAGGATCTTACTGCACAAAATACCTCATTCACTGAGTTCAGATTAAATGGTTTCTACAGCCTTGGAGAATGGAGGGCTTTGTTATTTATCCCATTCTTTCTGATGTTTATGTTGGCAGTCATAGCAAATTCTGTTCTTATATATTTGATCAAAACTCAGAGGTCTCTGCATTCTCCGATGTATGTATTAATAGGTGTTATGGCAGTCGTAGACTTGATTATGCCTTTATCTTTTGTTCCTAACATGCTTCTTAGCTTTTTATTTAACTGGAGTGGAATATCTCTAACTGGTTGTTTAATACAAATGTTTGGCATTCATTTTGTGGGATCATTTCAAGTTACTTTGCTTTTTTGGATGGCATTGGACCGTTATTTTGCAATATGCAAACCTCTTTACTATCATAAATACATGGAAATCTCTAACTTTCTTAAGTTTGTTTTTGCACCAGTAGTCAGAAATGCGGTCCTGATTGTCACCATGGTCTCTCTGGCTGGAAGATTGTCATTTTGTGCAACAGATGTAATTGATCACTCTTTTTGTGAGCACATGGCATTGGTTCAGTTAGCATGTGGAGATATATCTGCTAATAATATTGTAGGACTTCTGTCTGCTTTCCTTATAGCAGCTACAGATTGCATTCTTATTACTGTCTCATATATTGCGATGTTTTTCTATGTTTTGAAATCTGGAACAGCTAACATGAAGGCTTTAAACACCTGCGTTACTCACTTAATTGTGTTGTCAATTAGTTTGACGTCTGCCTTGACTGCGTTTTTGTCATACAGAATACGAAATAATCTTTCTTCTAACAATCGTATATTTATAAGCACAATGTACTTATTTTTTCCAAGTTGTCTACACCCGTTAATCTATGGATGGAGAACAAAAGAAATCAGACAAACATTTCTGCAGTTTATACACAAAGCACATATATTTCTTTTGGGAAAATAATGGATGCATAATTATACAGTACAATTATTTGAAACAGTAAATTGATTATACACTATATTGATTATACAGTGAAAATGTACACATACGGGTTGTTCTGATGATAAAAAGCATGAATGTCTTTGCAAGAACATATAAAACATCTTAATAGTTATAGGAACCTATAAAATGATGTAAAAATGTAATCTTTTCATTGACATTAGTAAATTATGGCGTATTTCATAAATACTACTTAAAACACAAGCTGTATGTTTTGTCTGTAATGCTCGTATATTATGTAAACATGGTATAGTACATATATTATTATCATATTGAGTCTTAAAATGGCATACCTACTATATAGGCCTTTTGAACAATGCTAACAAAATACATGTGTTATAAGCAAAATATTTAAGCTCTTGAGTAACCTCTCAACATTGTAAGGTCTTCTGTCTGTAAAACAACTAAACAGATCCACTGACTTAATAAATTGTAATGTTTAAATATATGATCCACAATGAGCAGCTTCAGTGATTCCCTTTCCCAAACTATGAATTTCAAAGTATATGCTTGACCATAACTTAATGGGATAGTATATAAGAAATAAAGAATAGGACTTTATTCTGAGAAATGAGTAAATGTATTTATTTGTTTTGTGATTTTAAAATAGGAAATCATAACAGGTAAGGGACCACCTTTAAAATCCATACACTGTGTTTAAACCAGCAGTTCTCAATTACAGGCATTGCATCTGCTTTGCATATTTTGAATGTCTACACTACACAAGTGTTCATTGCTCCCTGAGCACAGAAAAACTTGGTACCACTTTATTTTTTAATGGTCCCTTTAACACATTAATTATTGATTTTAGGTTACATTGCAACTACATGCCAACTGTCTCATTTGAGTATTAGTATACTGTAAGGTTAGTGTTGGGGTTAGGGTTAGTGTAAGTTGCCATGTTTTTGCAAAGTTTCTTATAGTGAGGAGTGTTTGTAGTCTGTTGGACCAGTGTCAGCAGATATTAAGCAGACAGTCTAATATTCTAATGAGCATACATTGGCATATGGCTAGCGGCATTTAAAAATGATTTAGCGATTATCACCTTTAAAAATATCTTAATATCTGATTTCATCATCTCTGCCCCACATCTGTCACAAGAGGCACACACGTGCCACTCCCAGCCCACACGCACACATATACTGTCATATTAAACGTGAAAGAACAAGCAAGCACAATTGTGGATCATGATTGTAACTTAGCGCAAACTCCTCCTGACCCACTAGAGTTGTCTGAACTGCCAGTGCTTCCTGAACCAAAGCGTCCCGACTCACTGGGGTTGTCTGAATTGCCAGTGCTTTCTGAACCAGAACCTCTTAACCCACTGGGGTTGTCTGAACCACCAGTGCCTCCTGAACGAAAGCCTCCTGACTCACTGAGGTTTGTCTGAACCACTGGTGCCTCCTGACCCAATGAGGTCATCTGACCCATCAGAGCCTGCTGAACTAGAGTCCCCAGAACTACTTCAGCTCCATGCACGAGGCCCTCTACCAGTGCCTCCTGAACCAAAGCCTCCTGACTCACTGAGGTTTGTCTGAACCATCAGAGCCTGCTGAACCAGAGTCCCCAGAACTACTTCAGCTCCATGCTCGAGGCCCTCCACAGCTCCACTCTCAAGGCCCTCTGCAGCTCCACGCTCCAGGCCCTCCTCAGCTCTACGCGTTAGACCCTCCACAGCTCCATGCTCCGGGTCCTCCACAGCTCCACACTCCAGGCCCTTTGCAGCTCCACACTCCAGGACCTCTGCAGCTCCACGCTCCAGGCCTGCCTCTGCTGCATGGACCTGGCCCTCCATCCCTCTGCCTGTTCCACCTCCGCTCCACCTCCCTCCTGAACTGTAATTTTAGTGTCTGGAATCTGCTCCTAAAGGGGGGCTCTGTCACAATAATCAGCGATACAGGCTTACAGATTGCTGGTAAACACGCACCATCACCCGGACTACAATTCTGTAACTTTATGAATTACAAATCCCATCATGCACCTCACACACACACCTGTTTCAGAATCACAGATGATTACACACACACAGCTGGGAGCTGATTAAAGACTGATTACACAGACTATATACACTGATCACGTTCCCACACAGTTTGCTGAGTCTTGTTAGTTTATTCCTGTAACATTACGAAGCATTTCCTGTGTCTAGTCTTTCCGTGCTCCTTGACCCTTGCCTTGTTTCCTTGTTTGCCCCATATCGACCTTACTGCTTGAGACCTCAACTATGCTTCTCGATTGCCACATGCTAATGTTTGTACACGTTGACCATTGCTTGCCTGAAATTTCTAAAAAAAAGCTGCATATGTTACCCAATTTCCCATACACATTCTGCTAAAATCTGAAAATGCTTTATTAGTATAGAATTTGAAATGCAAACAAATATCATCTAGATAGCCTACATTTGCTTAATAACTTAATATACATTTTTTTGATAAATTAATGTCATAAGCAACATTTCCATGCTCGTTACACATCTACCAATGGTAAACAGTGACCTCCAGAAGCAACCACATGATAGGTTGATGTGTCCTGTGGGGTGCCTATGCTCTGGGTGCCGGCAGAAGATCCAGGATTTGGGAAAGGCAAATCTCAACATATGCACAAGCTCTTCCCGAAATGTGTTTATAAAACATCACATAATGAATCTGAGCAAAGAATTCAAGGGTGCACAGATAAAATAATTGTGTAATGTTGCTTCATCAAAAATGTTGCTTCATATATGTCTTCATAACAACATAAGCAAATTAACGCTTTTACACGTATTATCAGTGTGATAATTCTAGGCAGGTGTCTGGAGCATAAAATCACATCGGTGTGATTAGAATGTGCAGAAGGCACGTCATCAACTGCTAAAATTAAAATCTGACAGTTTGTGCTAAGGCAGGGGTGTCCAAACTCGGTCCTGGAGGGCCGGTGTACTGGAGTACACCGTGTACGGAGTTTAGCTCCAACTTGCCTTAACACACCTAGCCCAGGTGTGTCTTGATTGGGTTGGAACTAAACTTTGCAGGACACTGTCATCCAAGGAGACAAAGAGAATAAAATCATCATTTTCTGACAAACTAGCGCCCAATATATATATATATATATCAAATTACAAATCAATGCAAATTTTAAAACAGAGGCAGATGACCATCCCGTGGGTGACTGACAAGTAACATGCAATGCTTTTGCTGTGAATGTGGAATTTTGCCTCATTTGTGTTTTCAGCATTTGATGTGAACCCAGCCGTGTTGTCCAATTAGAAAAGAGAAAACAGCAAGCACACTGACATTGAAAACCTATGGAAAATGTTTACCCTGGTAGGAGTGTTCAGAAAGTTTCAGTTTCAGTCACCTGACACTGCATTGCTAGTGTGGACAAACAGCGAAACTGCATAGAAAAAAGTGCAGTTTTGAAAATACACAGGCAGGGCCTCAGGGCCTGTAGGCAGGGCCTCAGTTACAACCCTGCTCCAACACACTTACCTGTAGCTTTCAAAAAACCTGGAGGACTCTATTTATTTGTTCAGCTGTGCCAGGGTTAAAGCTAAACTGTGCAGAGCAGCTGCAGAGTTTTACACCTGTGCTCTAGACAGTTCTGGGAGGTAATAATACTGAACCACTTTAATAATGGACTTTGGCTAAGAGATTTTAGAATGACCAAAACAACACTTCACATATTTTACAATGTGGTTGATTCACTGGTCTGTCCATTGTTACTGTCCCATTGTGCCTATTTTTCTTACCACATGATCAGTTAAAGCAAAATCACATTACTGTTTTGATGCACATGCTGGATTTTATCCATCGTAGTTTATGCAAATTTTTAAGTTCCTAATTAGTTGTGTGTATAAGCTTTTTAAATGTAAATATTCTAAATTTATGTGCATTTTGTTTTTTCCAGTATGCAATACTCTAAAAATGTGCATAAAAATAGCTGGATGGAAACAAAGCAACTGATACCTACTTATAATTAAAGTTATAGTTCAAGTGCAGTTTGTTGGGCAAGATGCAGACACAATAATGCAACATCAAGGTCAGCTTTTATCCATGGCCTTTACCTTTCTTTTAATGTTGCTCAGTTTTATCACTTTAAAATTTTTAAAGTTTTAGGCTCTAATTTCTAAAACCATGTACAATTAATACATAAAAAAGTGATGTAATAAACTTGACAGTGTTCAGTAAACAGAAGCTGTGATTGGCCATATGTAGGATATCACTTGTGACAATTCATGGACAAACAAAGTCTAAATAGAATAAACAAGATAATTGGGCCCTTGGTGACACCTAATGTTATTCTCAGTCCACTCTGGCCTTGCTCCTGTGTCTCTTGAGTGCTATTTGAAATGCTTATTTTTAAGATAGTAGGTCTGACCCTTGTTATTGTAACAAAAGTCATTGGGACCTTTGAGATTACTTGTCAAATAAACAGTTTAGTAATGAGTACCTCTAAAGCTATGGAGACTTTTTTCTCCCAAAGCTGACAGCTAATGCATGATGTTGTGTGTTCAACAAAATGTACTGTTCTGATTATAAACAGGCCTGTAAGGCATTGTGTATATTTATCTATTTATACTTGTACATTTGTTTTGTATTTTTATTTATAAAATAACATATTAACCATTCTGAGATTTTAAAATATGCATGCTTAGACCTACATTATGCAGTTTATTTAAAAAATATAGTGCTTAGATATATCAGTGTTCATGAAGTTGTCAAGAACAGACTTCTAACATTTTTTCTAGAATCTACCTTTGACTTTGATCTATTCCTCTATAAAGGTTAAAGATGATATTTAATTCATTTAGGGTAATGATATTTTCTATAATAATAGTGGGTCATAAATGTATTTTGCATTGTACCCTGCTGAAAAAAACAACATATGCTGGTAAGGTATGCTTTAATGCTGATATGCTGGTCTTGCTGGTTTTGCTGGTCTCGATGCTGGTTTTACTGGTTTTAATGCTGATCTTGCTAGTCTCAATGCTGGTGTCAATGCTAGTCAAGACCAGCACTCAGGCCAGCAAGACCAGCATTGAGACCAGCACTGAAACCAGCAAGACCAGCATCGAGACCAGCAAAACCAGCATTAAGACCAGCAAAACCAGCATTAAAACCAGCAAGACCAGCATTGAAACCAGCAAGACCAGCCTAAAAACATACCTTACCAGCATACGCTGTTTTTTTTCAGCAGGGTAATACACAATTATTAGCAACATAGTTAGGAATGGAGGCTTTCATGCTCATCACCTTGGAATTATAAGGTTCTATCTGGTTCTGAATGATTTTGAGATATTGAGCTTCAAAGTTTTTGCATTCCATAGCAAACAGTTTGTGTGTAACATTTGTTTTTTAAATAAAAAGTCTTAAAATGTAAACAACTTATAAAAAAACATCCCATTATGTAAATAAGTTGTCATTTAATAAGAATATGTCAATAACTCAATTTTGACAAAATGTCAGATAGAACCTTATAATTCTAAGGTGACGAGCTGTCAGACTGTCAACTTTGAATATATGACGGAAGTAGTTTGCACAAATCACTAATGATTTTTATCTATTTGTTCTTAACCCAAATTTGGATAAAATATGCACAGTCAATTAAACATATTAAACTGTTAACCCAATAGTTGTATTTGTTCATATTTTATCCTGATTTTTAGAGTGCAGTACAAACACATTGCCCTTAAAAATTACAATCTACAATGTAATAAGTTAAAGGTGCAGTAGGTAATCTTCCACATTGCTAACAGCTTAGCATAAATCCAACAGTCCTCTAAATCTCACAGTAATCTAAATCTCACAGTTCCTCCCCTGCTGTCCAGAGCCACACCTCCTGAAACACGAGCATGCGCACCTTAAGCATAACAGTTGAACCCTCTCTCATGTGTTAAAAGTGACTAGTGCAGGAATTACACTCATTACTAAGCCATACTGACACACTAATTCAGAGCAAATATTCAGAGTAGCATGGTAAACAATATAGGGAGAGCGTCACAGGTCGTCATTGTTAAAAAATGAACCAATGTGATGTGAATATGAAACCAACTTCAGCTCAGTAAAGCATGCTAGGCGGAATTGCGCTATTTACTTGTGTTTTGTTGTTAAACTAAATAAAATCTACATTATGAATGCTGAAAAAGGTCCCTTATAAAACAGAAAATAGTCACATCAATCTTTCACAGGAAGACTTCAGTGGCTGAACAACACTTCTGTGAATAGAACCCATTTGTAATAACAACATCTAACGTTACATCAGCTTTGTGTGAAGCTAAAATTGTTTTAAAACAGTACATTACCTGTTTAAAAGAAATTCTTCAGCCATGGTGTCATACTTTCTCCAGCGTGCAAAGGTAACTCCAATATTAATTCAGGTTTTTAAAAAGTTTTGATGTAGCATGTTTTTACCAATTGTGCGAGCGTCCTCTCTCTCAATCTCTCATGAACGTGCAGCGCGTCTATGCACAAACAGCGGAGCTGCGTACAAACGGCTGTGCAGTTGATCAAATCTGCACTTGCTCACAGTTTGGGCTACTTATTGGAATTATGGGAGATGTCGGCCCGACTTGATTTAATTGGATGAAAATTTTTTTGTTTTATGCCTTCCCCTGAATATAAAAATGCATATAAATACATAAAGATAATTTACTTTAATCAATACTATTGGAATGTAAAGAAACTTTCAACCAACACAACAAAAAAATGTTTCTGAAGACAATCACCTACTGCACCTTTAATGTCATGCTTGCCATGCTGACCATAACATAGTTCAATTATTTTGGAAATCTGAATAAAAAAGCCATTTATTATTTGATGGATGGACTGTTTGAATAGTGCCCTCACATTGTACCAAGTTTTTATTTACACTGATTGTTTAGCGTTTTACAGAGGTTACATGATTTCTACAAAGCATGAACTTGTAGTGCACTAGTTAGGGAGTTGAATGCTAATAAATGGCACATACTGTCAGGGTTCAGATGTGTGAATGACAAGAACCCAAAGGCAGAATTAACAGATGTTATTGTATTCATAAAAGAATAAATAAAAAAGAAATATTGTTTTAGCGCTAGTTTTATCAGGAAGACCTAAAGTCACTTCACTCATTTCAATCATATCTAACCAATAGCCACTTGACACAAGGAATAAATAAGCTTGTCATTCATGATCAATTTTGTTTGCAGATACTGATGTTGATGTTCAAATGACTCTGCATTAAAAAGCCTCAACAATGTTGCAGCAAAATTGTTACATTTATCATTTATTCTGACTCTGACAACAAAATTGTCCAACCATCACTTTCAACTACGAGACACAGTATCTGTATTATAAACTGGGAATCTCCACGGTCTCTTTGGTCCCAGGAAAAAATCATTGACATTCTTCAAGCAGCCGGAATTCCTATTAATCCCAACCTTCCAAGAGAGTATCTACAGCTCCTGGTTTTCGGCACTTTGGGCACTCATCCTAATTTGCCTTCAGACCCAACCCAACTCAAGCAGCTTCATTAGGGCCAGCCCAGCCTAAACAAACAGGTAAGAAGAGAGCTGCTAAGTCTTCTTTACCATGACAAAAAGAATTATGTCATCAGCCCAAGCGCCTCCACAACTCTCACCGCATTAGAATGACGATACAAACAAACAGCTTTTACCAGTTGTTAAAGAGCTTGCAGAGACAGTCAAAGGATTCAAAACCAAGATGTTACATTTTGAAACTTGCTAGCTAGTTATGCTTTAACAGACTTTGCTACTCCAAACACTCTCCCGGAAATTGTTCCAGTCAACGGATTTACTGACCCAACAAGAGCTCCTTCTACTTAAAGCATCAATTCTTCGACCAACTCAGGAAACATCACAAGTCGCCTTACCTACAACTTCGCACTTCAACCTGGCATCCGCAGTCCCATTCAAACCGTTCGGCAGACATTTCGTTCCACAAGCAGCGGTAACAGTGTCACCTCAATCTAGACAAAATATCACTCGAGGCAAGGATATTAACCTAGCTAGTTTACTGCTTCCTTCTCCAGCAGTAGACTGGCAAATGGTTGACTGCGGTGACATGGCAGTTTTCCTCAGAACGTCCGATTGCAGATTGCAACGCAACTTAACTTTCAGTTAATATGTAATTGCTTTCGGTATATACTGTATACAGACATATTGTGTCAAACTTTTACTGAATGAAGAATGAAGAACTTAGACTTTAATCAGCGTTATGGGGGTACATTATACTATGAATATGAATCATTCTCTGCTAAATCTGCTTCATTTATCACCCACTACAATTCAAGAATTGACTGGTCTATTACAGACAACAAGCTTTTAATTTGACACTTCAGATGGCAAATTTTTTTAGCTTGTGTAATTTGTAGCTTGGATGGCCATAATGCCTCCTTTTGTCCCAAAGCCTTAAAGGGCAAAGCAAAAGTGTTGTCCATGGTGCTGCTCCAGTAAGCAAGCCAAATTTAACCAGGTTCATGCAAGGATACAAGTGGGGTCATAGGACAATCTTGTTAGGCTGTAATATTGTAGGATAAAGGACACAGCATTCAAGGATAGAGCAACAGGAGACAGTAATGTGAACCTTGACGAGTAACACCATGTGAGGCCCGGGTGGGCCGAATGTGAAAGACCCTGTCTGCTTTTTTTATATCATATCTTCCTTGCTGGTCTTTCTGGTAGAACCAAAATTACCCTGAGGGAGAAAATAAAAAATAAAAATTGACTGGGCTGGACTAGCAGGGTAGAGCATGACAGAACAAGGCAGGAACATGACACAAGAAGACAATAATGACCTACACACAAACTGTCACAAGACAGCAGACATGAGGAAGTTATAACAAGAACAAATCAAGAAACAAACAGGTGAACAGAATAAACCAATAATGGGATATCAAGATGGGAGGGACTAGATAATAGACACGTGACACAAACAGGAAAGCACATGCTCGTGCACATTGAAACTGGACTAAAACACGAAGCCAATGAGAGCACTCATTAGCCGTGTTCACACAAAACAACATACATACTATAAAAACACAAGACACAAGACTGAGCACAAGACACAAACACATGATAAATAAAAAAAAAACACCTGCCGTATGCTCATAAATGCAGCATGAATGCTCAGATACCAGCGCCAACTGAAACAGAAACCAACTCGACTGAAGCAAATGAAACAGCATGCCACAAACAAACAACAAACACACCAGGAGCAAGCACACATGGTCTGATCCTCCTCAGGAGTGAGCGCACACTCACTACATAGACAAGAATGAGCAGCTCGCCGAGACTGTGCATTCAGAACAAAGACAAGAGAGGCATAAATGACAAGACATGAGCAGTGCCTTGACTCTGCTATCAAAACAAAAATAAACATGACCGAAGTGGCAGAGTCCTGACACTAGCCTGGGGCAGGAGCCAACACTAGGGCATGCTCTGGGCTGGATCTGATTCTGATTGGCGCTCTGGGGCTGGAGCCAACACTGGTGGGTACTCTGTGGCCGAGCAACCTTTTCTTCTCCTATGCTTCTGTAAATTAGGTGGTGGAAAGCTGGCCACCTCTACCACCTTTGGGAGTGCTGCAGTGTCTGTTGCAGGCATTTCAGGAACTGGTGTTGCAGCCAGCAAGGTTGCTGGAGAGCCAGTTCAGTCACCTCTGGGTGGGTGACGGATAAAGCAGACCCATTCCTCCTCCTCCTTGGCAATCTGTGAGTGGGAGGGGTAGTGGGTCAAGGGGATGCAGGCCCCTGGCTTTGGTAGATGTAACTCACAAACTGCCAAAAACGTTAATATCCTCAGCATTTACATCTCCGAAGCCTGAAGGGGGTTGTTGAATCCAGTGTTGAAAGCCTCCTTCAGTGCTGCGGTGGTAAGCTCAAGCCCCTCTGCAGTGTGGATGAGCCAGTTCGTACTATCAGGGTTCAGGTGAGGGAAGGATGAGGCCTCAAATGCAGAATTAAAAGATTGATTCATTAATAAAAAAAAGAACCAAAACTACAGAAGGGAAAAACATCAACAAAACAAACTTGACTGGGCTGGACTGGCAGGAAGAGCAGGACAAGACAAGTCAGGAACATGACAGATAAAGACAATACCGAACAACAACAAACTGCCACAGGACAGCAGACATGAGAAAGCTATAACAACAACAAAACAAGAAACAAGCAGGTCAACAGAATAAACTAATAATGAGATAACCATGATAGAAGGGACTAGACCAGGGGTCACACCCTGTTTCTGGAGATCTACTTTCCTGCAAATTACAGTTGCAACCCTGATCAAACACACCTGTCTTATCAAGTGCTGCTTTAGGTCCAAATTATTTGACTAGCTTTTTAAGCTCTTAGTAGGCTTTCTAGAAACATCCATGCAAGAGTTTTGAGGCAAGTTGGAGCTAAAATCAGCAGGACACCGGCCCCCAGGACTGAGTTTGGTCATCCCTGGACAAGATAATAGACAAGAGAGCACATGACACAAACAGGTTAACACAAGTCATGTGCTCACATGAAATGGGACTAGAACATAAAGCTAATGAGAGCAATTTGTTACAAAATTGTGCTAAAAACTGTAACTAAAGTTTTGTTTTTTGTTTTTTAAGTCAAACATAAGTCTCTCTCTCTCTCTCTCTCTCTCTCTCTCTCTCTCTCTCTCTCTCT
>CAIGQZ010005271.1:0-10091 GCA_903798205.1 Danio tinwini
AAAAAAAAGTCAATCAAGGAAAAAGATGACTGAAATATTTAGTTTAATCTTAAGCTTCTGTTTACAGACTCTTCATTCAGGAAATACCAGTTGATCTATTCCAAGATCATGACTGTGTACCATCCTTGCCTGTATTGAACAGTAACATGTGCATGTATGTACATACTTTTAAAGTACATTTATAGTAATTATGCGCCTAAATGATTTCTAATCTTCTTTGGAATACATGAAATCTGGATTGTGTAACGCAATTTGTGCATCCTTAAAGCAATGTTAAAACAAACTATTTTATATGATGATAAATGTAAAGACTTTCACACATTGCTAATTTAGCATAGTACTTCTATTATTGTACAGCCATCATAAAGATCCAACCGTCGTTCTTGGATATCTGTGTTGTTAATGCTAAGAGGTGCAAAATCTTCAAGTATTATTTAAGAAAAGTGTCCCTTTTCAGTTCCCAAAGACGAACACAAACGTCATCATCATCAGACATGACCAATCAGATGACACCTATGAGCTCTTAGCTCTGCCTTAAGCTGGTTAACTCAATTATAAATACACTTGAACTATAAAAATGACAAGGAACACAAAACAAACAGAATGCAAAAGCAGCAAATGGTCAGATGCCCGCAATCTGAAACAGAAATGAAAACGTGCGCAAGAAAAGAAACGAACACATTCACAAAATGTCACAATTATAAATAACATGTCTATATAGTACTACTCGAGTGACAGTAAATACACTATGTGTCCATACTCCAATCAGAAAGTGGAATTTTGGCCAAGAAACTAACAATGAGGGCTAACCGTGAGGGCTCCTCACTGATTCAACAAACTATAATTGGGACAAAATGAGTTCAAAGTCATTTTATGCCAAGAAAAAAGCAGAAATGATTAATGAAGCACAATAACAAAAAGTGAGTGACAAGGCTCACTTAGCGCCATATTACGGTGCCAAGTATATCCATGAAAATCTCATTCAAGGATTCTTTTTCCATCCTAAACAGTCAACATTGTTATTTCCCAACCTGCATTTTACCAATACAAACAAACAGATCACAAGATCCTATTTAGGGATTTACAGCGTGACACATGAATGAACATAAACAGCAACTTCAATTTAATGCAGTCACTTCCTTTTCCAAGAACACTAAACTCGCTGTTTGAGACAACAAACGGTGGTGTGTGAAAAACAACACCAAAATAACGGCAGCATCCACCCATAAATCCCAAAACGCATTGAAAGCAGTCATCCACCCATACATGATGTGGCCTTTAAGAGTGTAAGGACTCAAACACACTTCTGTTTACTAACATGATGTTCCTCTCTATCACACAAACACATTTTGGTTTCTCAGAGCTCAGTGCACGTGACTGGTGTGACCCCATGAATCAAGAGCGTCGGGCCCAGGTCTCGGGTCAGTGTGTCTAGCTGGGTCAGGTACTGTTGGGACAGCTCACAACTAGATGGAGGATCAGGCAAATACAGAAAGCGCACGGCGGCAGTAGAACTGTGCTCCTTCAGAAGGCTATTCACAGCACACAGAAAGGCTTCTGACACTGTTTGGTTCTCTGCGTTCGGCTCTCTAACCATGCGTGCGATATTATCCCAAGCCACGACCTTAATAGCGGCACGAATCCTCAGCTTTCCCAGCAACTCTCTAAACTGCTCCTCTTTGGCCAGCCAGCCCTGATCTTCCGATTCAGACTCCACACACACAAATATACGCAATCTTGCACGGCGCCACCCGCTGGCCATGTTCAACACACACGCCATCTGAAGCAGGAAGAGACTGCCCACGTCTGCATAACTGGCACTACCTGGAGACAAGAGGTTTGTCGGCCACACATCGATGGTGTCCATGCTGTCTTTTCCCCACATGTACGTTGCACCTTTGCTCTCGGGTGGCAGCTGGAAGAAGTAGCGCGCTAAACAAATGTTCTTGCCCATTTTGATGGCATCCTGAATGATGCTGACGTACTCCTTAGGCTGCAGTGCGCGAGGGCTCTCGGCATGGCGCACCGGAGGAAAATGAGCCTGGAGTGATGGGAGGTCCACACCGAAATTATCCCCTTCAGTTCTGTCCCCCTTGCAAAAGACAGGGTCCTGAAGGAAGTAGTCCTCTGGGTAGGAGTTGTCATAAAAGCCCAACACCAAAGTATTAGGCTTCATTCCTCCTGAAAAAAGATGACCGATGGTCAGAATTAGAAATGTGTGTTCATAAATTTCATGATTTGATTCTGACTCACAAGTTTTCGATTTGATTTCAATTCTATTTCAAATCAGATTGGTGTACTGTTTCATTGTTTGTCATTTCTCTATACCAGGGATGCCCAAACTCTGTCCTGGAGGGTGGGTGTACTGCAATTTAGCTCCATCCCCAATTAGACACCCGATCCAGTTAATAAAACTCTTACTACACTCAAAAAAGGACTTTTGCTGCTTATTCACACTACTTATTTAAAGTAGGTAGAAACAACACAATTCTTAAGCACTTTTTGGGACAACTTAATTGCTTTATTAGTCCACTAAAAACGATGAAGTTAACTTAAGAGACTTGTGTTGAGACAACATGTAGCAATTGTGTGGAACCCAGCGATTTTTACAGTGTAGTAATAACAGGGTAAATACAGGAATCAGAGAGTCAAATTTAATACCTTTTAAGAGCTTTATAAAGACTCTTACCATACATTTTAAGACCTCATCACCACTTCAGGTTTCAACTGGTAACAATTTAACTTGCAGTATATTTACTAAATACTGTAAGAAACTAATCCTAAACTAAAATGTTGTTCATATACTGAATAAAACTGCTAATCCAGCGGGTGGCACCTAAAACAGCAGGAATAATGGTGTTTCCTTAGTTACTGCAGTAAAATTAAGTAGCGAGATGTCAACTCTAGCAGTATTTTCTTGATTTCATAAACTTCACAGCATCCTGATATTCGCAGATTAAATTCTGGCAAACTTATACAAAATTGAATACCTTGTAAAATAGCATTTGAGACTTTTTAATACTTTAAGGGCATTACATTTCTCTAAATCAATTTATCAACTTTTAATACTTTTTTCAAGACTCTGTGGATACCCTGAATAATACTCACTCCCTTACATTCCGGTGTCTTATTGCCTGCCCAATCAGGGGCTGCCACAGCAGAATGAACCACCAACTACTTTGGCATATTTTTTTACACAGTGAAAACTCTTTCTTTCTCAATGCAGTACTGATGGTACAACACCCAATGCTGTGAAACACCCACACACTCTCCCCTTTACACACTGTGGCCAATAGGGTTTATGCCGAAGTATGCTAAAGGACTTTTAATTTGCCAGTAAACCTGGGTTAAGCGCTTCCGGTGAACTATATGCCATTGCAAAATCGGCGCGTTTAAGGTCTCTTTTCTTTAAAAATCAGCAATCTCAACTGGCTAAGTGATATCCGATATAAAGTTGGTTTCAGATTGTACAAGAAGCACTGCATTAAATTATATTTCCCCCCGCCATGTCTTTAAAATATGAACATTTATTTTACCCCAGTATATTCAATGGCGCTTCTGCGCTAGCCTGCCAATCTTGACGGGCATGAGCGAGTAAGCGGCTTTTCATCTCATTTTGTGCTAGAGCAACTAAATTAATGCCTACATCTATTTAACTAATTGTATATTAATTACATTACAACATCGATGCTGTAAAAGGAACTGTATAAAATGGAAAAAAGTCACAATAACCGGTTGCTGGAAGTTTATCAGTATGGGAAGAAACACTAGCTCGGCATATACCCTATTTCGTTTATACAATGAAATTACATGAAATGTATTTAGACTCAGGAGCACCTGGAGGAAACCCATGGGGAGAACAAGCCAACTCTACACAGCGCCTGCTAACCACTTAATCATAATCTGTTCATTAAGTCACTAGTTTGTGAATTAGGCTACACTGCTGTTGTATGGGATCAAATCCTTAACAAGAATCAGTTCATGAAAGCCATTTGTATGTTAATCTATTGACACTGATCATGTTTATGTTTTCAAAAAGTTTTAAAGAACCACCATACAAGAGTCATTTATTTAAAAATCAGTTACTTTATGCTTTTGATTCAGTAAAAAGAAGCAGATTATCAGAATAATATTTTTGTGAATCATGGCTACAGTGGTTATGTCCATTTACTAAAAAACGGCTCATTTGTTGACAAGTCAGACTACAATGATCATGCTGATATATTTTACAAGTTATTTCAAGAGTTCACACTAAGCTGATGATTAATAAAGCCTTTTTGGCATGCTGTCCCTGGAAAGAGCCCTGAGCTCATAAGATCCTCGAGCCATGGGCTCCCTCCCGTTAGCAAGGCAAGAGGGGAGTTTGAGCACAGGTAGATCTTGATGAACTCCTCCTATTTCTGGCTAATTGACAGATATACAGTGCATCTGGAAAGTATTCATAGCACTTCACTTTTTCCACATTTTTTTTTGTTACAGCCTTATTTCAAAATGGATTAAATTCATTTATTTCCTCAAACCTCTACACCCAACACCCCATAATGACAATGTGAAAAAAGATTTGTTGAAATTGTTGCAAATTTATTAAAAATAACAAACCTGAAAATTCATATGTACATCAGTATTCACAGCCTTTGCTCAATACTTTGTTGATGCAGAAAAGATTACATTACTGTACTTACTGTATTAATTCACTTGCTATGTATTTGCACTTTGTACAATAACAATGCAGATAAATCTAATCTAAAAGCAGCTTTCTGGCTCCACGCTGTAAAGATAATGTGATAAGAAATGTCTCACCAAGTCCAGTGATGCGGAGCAGATGTTGAGTGCCCTGCCTGACCGAGGGAGAAAGAGTCAGATCCACAAAGGCCTTCACACCCAGCTTATCCACCAGACTCAACCAGAAATTATACTGCGGCTGCACCGGGTCAGCTGGCAACACATCTGGGAGACAGAGTCCAGAGAGAATATATGCTTAGTTGTTTGCTTGTTTCCATTTCCAGGCAGTTTTGCAGGTATAAATAAAAAACTCAGACAATAAAACAAGTCAATGCTGGCTACACTGCCAGCATTTTAAAAACATGCCGTTTCCAATGACAACAACATAAAAAATGCATTTCTGCAGCGCTTCAGTGGACAGTGATCCAAAAACACCACTTCAGTCAGACTTTGAAGAGTATGAAGGTTTTCTGACAGATAACAATCTCAGAGACAGTTGTGAACATTTTTCAAAATATCTTCTTTTGGGTTTCAAAGAAAACTGGTCACACATGCATCATGAATATTAATGAAACAGCATGTCATCTGAGGCTGAGTTAACAGCTAACCTGATTTAAATAAATAATTTACTGTGGAATGACAGAAAAACAAAACATTAGCTGCCAAAAGGTACAGTATGCACAACTAATTCATTGCCAGGTCTTCTAGTGGATGTTCTTCTATCTCAGACTAGATGTCTACAGACAAAGTTGTAAAGTCTGTGACTTCCCTGAAGAGCATAAAATATTAGTTTTTATCAAAACACTGCTCTGCATATTTACCAAGAATAACGACCCTGCCTGCATGCATTAGGAATCTGTTTAGTCAACAGTTTATGGATATAAGTGGCCCACTTTCATTGGGCCATTTAAAGGCACAGTATGTAATGTTTTCCAATAGACGGACCATATTCACAACAAACAAAGGTGTAGATTGATGACACCTTCACAGTGTGGAATCATGGGGGCTTTTCCCTCTTTATTACATCCTATGGGACTCTATCACAAATCCTGTTCATGGATGAGCTAAACATTTAACATCATGATATTATGAAGTAAAGTAATACAGAGTTCAGACTGCATGATTTTCAAAGTCGTGTCACAGATGTTTTCACACTGCATGACTATCTGTGGTAGCATTCCGTCACTGCTGTGTTTACACTGCAAGACGGATCGCGACAGGAGGTTTCACACTACATGACTTTACAATAAGAGAATCTCCAACAAGTTTGTCTCGGTTCGCTAACTACGTCTCACAACCAAACACACATGAGAAGTGGCATAGAAACAACGAGAGGTCACGTGGTATATCTTTTGTTATTAACTACATAACGAGAAAGAAGCCTTTAATGGGGTAGAAAATGTACTTATTTTGCTCACCTGGCTTTGAAGGGAATTAGCAATTTCTCCTCAACATTTTTTTTTCGACCTGGTTGTGGTATTGCTCAGATGGCACGTCAAACAGACATGGGTGCTTCTGCCAAACTTCTACTAGTTTTTGCTTCATTTCTTGGGTCCAAATAGACCGAAAATAAATGCTTTTAACTTCTCTCCCATCCTCCCGCTGGCCTGCAAATACCCATACTGTATATGCTGCTCTCTCATTGGCTGTAGGTAATCGCCAATGTTATTTTCAATCAGAACACATCACACAGCATGTTTTGAATCACCAACAGCTCCAGATATATAGCATGCCAAATATCTTACGGGCATCGGCGACTTATTGGTGATTCTCTTAGATCATGGCTTTTGATAGTTCACACTGTGTGATTGTTACTCATGTGAACGAGCACCCATTTGCCTGTGATTTTAGGCATTTGTCAGCGATTTCTCAAAACATGTCGGCGAGTCAAAATCGGGCTAAAATCATGCAGTCTGAACTCGGCATAAGACTGAAACAAGACAACTGAAGCAATTGCTCGACGCAGCACAAAAGCAAGGAAGCTTTTATTATGCCACAGTCACCCGTTTCCACTTTTTCCGGTCATGATCATGTTTTTACATTTTAGGGTTCTGTTATAATGTTACTATGTGCTGTCTGATAAAACCAACAACATGCAGTATTAAATCATTTTTGGTGTTTCCCTGTTTTCTATAAAACTTAACTGGAAATTGATGGTGTTTGATGCTATTAGCATGGCCACACAGGATATTGACCTTGTGAATAGTTAAAAAAGCTTATTTGTTTGGATTTGAACATTCTTAAAAACATTTGTTATAAAACGCAACTACATATGTAAGCAGAATATATAGCAAAAGCACTGTGGTTTTGTGGATATTTTGATACAAAAATCGTACATATTGTGCTTTTAAGGAATTACGCTCAAAGTATACAGCTCTGAAATAAATGTAAAGGTCACTGTGGAGTTATTAATTTCTCTTGTTTTACTATTTAAAGCTGTGTCCGAGTAAACTAAAGAATTTAAATACATTTTTATTCCAAATAAACATCACTATTTAGTGCTTTGTTTTCAAAAATTCACAACTTAAATTGTTGTCTGGCCTCAAATAAAAATAAATGCATGTACATTTTTAAAAAAATGGAAATTTTCAAAATGGACCATTTCACATACTGTTATAACATGTTTAATGGTCATCAGCATCTTAAATCCTTAGTATTTAATATCTAGATTTATTTTTAAAAATGTATGTATATTTATATCTATTTATATATGTATAATATCATCTTAGTATCAAAATACAAAAAACTATTTACTGCTTATGCGAGGCATTTGTAATGCAATGTCTATGGACAGGACAGTAAATTTGACGTTGTTCTCTCTTCTGTCTGTCGTTATTAGTCTCACACAATTTTTTCCTTTTTCTGAAAGTCTGGATAACACCACCGTGGAGTTTTTTTATTTTATTATTTCAGCAAATAGGATTGTAAAAAAAATTAAATTTTGTACTCTCACATTCACTGCGTTCTAAATTTACCCAGCTATGATGACTTCCACCACTGGGAACTCGGAAATGTGAAAAGGGTCCACACTTGCTGCCTGTTCTGGCTGAGTCCAGATTTGACTCCTTAGGGTAATATCATTAGCTGTGCATTTATGCATGCATGTATGTGTGCACACATGTGAGAAAGTGTACATTGGTCTTCAAGAGGAAGTGGTTAAAACATCTGGCATTTAGCTGTAGGTCAAAAACAGCAATTGGCAAGGGATCAAAATCTTGGTCTTGGAATTTTGTGCAACTTCATCCAACTATAACGCATTTGTCCCCTGACCCTTGTCTGAACCTACCCAGATCTCCAATCTGCACATGTCCAAGAACAAACAGGCCCCCTTTCTTCAGCTGGTTGACAAAGCAGATGAGCTGACAGGAGGAGCGCGGGTTCGACACCATCAGTAACACCTGCGGCCGCCAGAACTTCACATGATCCTTACGAGAGTCCAACATCAGAAGGTACTTCCTTACCTGAAGAAGTGCAGAAAGACCATCTCATCAGCTTGACGTTTAGTACATTCATATGTGCTGTGTATGTGTGAGAGAGAAAAGAGATGGCACACATCCTTTACTCGAGTACAAATACAGACACATGTTTAAAATGATTCTGGTAAAACCTAAAGTACTCATTTTTACTCTAGTAAAGTAAAGTATGGCCTCAAACATGCATTTAAAAAGTGTCTGTTACTACCGTCTGTTTTGGTTTAGGGTTAGTAATTAGACCTCAGAACACAGTGACTATGTTTACATGGACATCAGTGATCAAATTATTTGCTTTAATCTGAATAAGAGAATAATATGATTAAGGTGTTTACATGAGTTGCTTTTAGAATGTTCCTTTCATGATCCCGTTTTACATGTTGTAGCACAAAATTCGATTAATGTCATTTCATGTCGGAGTTTCGTGTAATTTCGGGTGTTTTATTCTTAATTTGTCGCCTTTAACTGCAGTTTGGCACTTTCAATTTCATTCAGGAACATTTCATGCATGCCCCCCATGACAAACGAGATATTGGATGAAAGTATGAACTGCTGGAAGAGTGTTGTTTTAATTGAGTCTGTATGCCATATGGGGAAAAAAAATCTTCCGCAGTTCACACTTTATGTGTCAGTGGTCCTTTACTGACTCTGTAGGTGCAGAGAATAGTGTCAAATAGCAGTGTGTGTATAGAATATCCTGTTGCAAAATGCAGCGAAAATCCTACACGATGGTAATAGTTTGATTGCGATGTTTACATGTCTGTACTGTACTTCAATATTGCGAATAAAATCCCCATACTCCACATGTCTTAATTAGATTTCTGTTTAGTTTGATTATGACCTTAATCTGATCAAATGAATCAAAAAATAAAAATAAAATCTGTTTACATCATAGGTCTCAAACTCAATTCCTGGAGGGCCGCAGCTCTGCACAGTTTTGTTCCAACCCTAATCAAATACCGCTGATCCTACTAATCAAGGTGTTCAAGACTACTAGAGACTATCAAGCAGGTGTGAGGTGGAGCTGGTTTAAGCAAAACCATGCAGAGCTGTGGCCCTCCAGGAATTGAGTTTGAGACCTATGGTTTACATTGTAGACCCTTAATCAGAGTACTGTCTTAATCATACTAAAGTCGGATTATTGGCATCCATGTCAACATACTCATTGAGATATTTATACAACATCTACATTTTCAAATTTTGAGGTTAAAATTTGCAATACATGAAGTATTAATAAAGATTTTTGTACAACTGCACAACCTTATTTTGCGGTATTAGTTTGAAAGATTAGAGAAAGGCTGTACAGTACATACACAAGTGGAGAAAAGAGCCAAACCTCAAGCATTTGTTTGGGCTACTTTAATGGGCTATATGATGATATAATTGATGACTTTGTAGCAAAAAGGGCAGGTAAGGTCCAGATGTAGTGAAATAACAGTACAATTTCTGTTTGTTTGTATGCTGTCCGAATGCTCGTTTTGGCTCGTTTCCACTGACTGGTACGGTACGGGTCGGTACAGGTTGCTTTTATGGCCGTTTACACTGTCAAAAGGCGTACCAAACCGTACCGTACCACTTTTTCGGCACCCTTTCGAAAGGGTACCAAACACGAGAAAGGGTACCAAAAGGGTCCCAAAGGCAGAGCTAGACGTGCAGCTGAACGCTATTGGTTTACAGAAATACGTCACGAGCTCACGCAACAAGCCAAAAATGAAAACAAATGAGCCACCATGTTTTATACACAGCCGAGAGACTAGTCGAGTTTTTTTTACGAGCCAGTCTGAAGCGCGAGCATTTTTTTTTCTGCTGTTTTGAACCTAAACAAGGACTTAATGTATGCTGTGTGTAGTTTTTCTGTAAGTGGTAACATATCGGAGACTGTAAGGGTCTGTATGTGTT
>CAIGQZ010005284.1:0-13848 GCA_903798205.1 Danio tinwini
GAGTCCTGGACATGTGAACGATTAGTAACAACATTAGCTTTGATGCATTGTTAGAGTTTAATTTTTCTCCCTAATTTACTGTTGGTGGCTGTTTTAGCATCATTGACTTCCATCATAACCACATTTGATGGTGCATAAATACAGTCTTTGTTTTTGTTTACTCCATGTAGTTCTGAGAGCTGAGATATGCATATTTTGATTTTCTCAGACACATCAAGGTAAGTGCGCAAAGGTCACTCTTACACACTAAGACACACATATACACACTTTAATTCACTGTTATACTCCATATAAAATCCAGAAACTAAGCTTTTTTTTTTTTTTTTGCACAGGCCTATCTAAGGGCGCACTCACATTATGCTATCAGAACCATGCCCATGCACGTTTCCCGAGTTGTTTAAAAAGTGTAAGTGCTCTGAATCGGGCTCAGGCGTGGTTCAGTTGGCCGGCCCTAGCCTGGTTGGAAGAGGTGTGCCAGGGCACAGTTCACTTGGACTTTGGCACAGTACGCTTGTAGTGTGAGTGCAAAGCGCACCTGAGCCTGAAACTAAAGACTTGACGTCACTTTTAGGGGACTGTTTCATATGGATTTATTAATCATTCTTACTTTTCAATGAACGCAAACTGTCGTAGTTTATTAAAGACGCAAACCTCTCACTGCACGTCAGCTGAATCTTCAGGAAACCTCCTAATACCTGCAGCACAAGGACTTTTATGATAATTTATGAGCGTCAAATGTGGTAAATCTATTCGGCAAAGGGTTTGACTGCGTGTCATTGCATCCCAATCAACTAAAAATAAAATGATACAAAACGATGTAACTAAGGGTGCTTTCTCACCTGTGAATTGATTCATTTGTTCCGAAACAGGGATTAAAATTGTTACATTGTTGCTCTTTGTTCTTCGTACGGTTCGCTTTCACACGGCAAAGTTTCTAAATGGACCAAAACATGGTGGTGTTTGACAGGGTGCGCGCGACATGTCTGAAGAAGAGCAAGGAGGGATGCAGTGGGGAGGGGTGATGAGACCCAGAAAGCAATAGCTGTCATTTCACCGTCTAGGTAAAGCATACACCAGATCTAGTCCGGCTACGTGTAACCCAATTTTAGCCTAAATAACCTTAAATTTGGTTGCATGTTGTTTTTTTTGTAAAATAAAGCTTATGATATGTATGATGCTTCATCATGTAAGCAAAGTCAATAATGTTTATGAGGTACCTGCGAGTAATAACTGTAGTTTCACTTTCTCTGTGAAGTATAGACCCAATCTAGTCCTGCTATGTGTAACCCATCTCTAGCCCAAAAAGCCTTAAATTTGGTTGCCTGTCTTTTTTGGCAAAATACCTTGTAATATGTATGATATTCCTTCAATTAAGGAAAGTAAATAGCATTTATAAGGTGTTTGAGTTTTTAAATATATATATTATTTTCATAGCCTGAGCGTAGCCTTGAATCGTCATCAGATCGGCTATTTATAGCCCACTGATAGTCTAAACTAATTCACTGTAGTATTTGGCCGCGCAGCGTGTGCAATGGTTAATACATCACGTCCGCATTATCAGTACTACATCCACAAGTAATTTTGTGACATGTTCTATTTGTAGCCATAATTTAGCTCTGAATTAGATGGGATTTACTCACCTCGCAAAAATTACATAAAAAATGAATTGTAGATTTCTGCCTTTTCATTTTAAGTTAAAATTTAATATGCTATAATGTGTCTTATATATATATATCTTACGGTAGAACAAGCCAGATCTAATCAGTTAAGCAAAATTGATGCAGCTCCGTACTCCACACGATAGATGGCGCTATTGCACATTTGTCGAGTCGGCTGACATGGACCAGCTAATCAAGAGGAAGAAAGCTGTTGTCGTTTGAAATTTGAAGCGCTGTGGATTGCGAGCACAGGTGCCCTGCAAGGTAAGTGTAATCTGGTTTAATATCATGTTGTTTGGCAATGTTTTTATTATATGTGCATGTTTTAATATAGTATTACGCTAATATTAATGCACAGACACCCTTCATTCCGTAAATCTCAGACGAAAATAAAAATGGTGTAAAGAAGTGTTACAACCTTTTAAACAAGCAATATTAAACACTTAAGCAAAATTCGGTGATTAAGTGCATTTATTTTGTACATTGCGAGTAGTCTTCATTAAAATGCCACATGAAGTCAATAAAGTCCGTCATGAGGTGAAACTTCTGCAGTTGTAGCTTTTAAAAGAATTGTTTACTTGCGATTTCATAACAAAAGAGACTAATTTTTAAACACAAGCACCTATTTAATTCTATTTTTAGTTAGAGCCATTTGTCTCTTACAGAAAACTCAAGAATAGTTTGATCAGACAGCCTCCTCTACTGTGTATGCTGCTACAAGGTTATTGATTTAGATTTGATAAATAAACTTTTTTTAATGAAAAATGTTTTATTTTTTGTAATATGAGTAACAGTATTTTGACTTGTCACAGTAAAATCAAGTATAAAGTAAGCTGATAGTTATTATTCTTATAATGCTTCACTAATATTTGTAACTATTTGTTTTTCTCCACAGATATTTGAGTGTGGCTATGTAAAATGAGCAGTCTAGCAGGTATGAGTTTCTTAAACATTTTAGACTAAAACATTTACACTATGGCCTCATTTGCTGGTTTTTCTGTCCATATGCAGATTGCCCATGTACATTCACAAGCTGGAAAAAGCTTGAGTCACATCAAACACAGAATGAAAATTTTAAACAATATTTATGCATTATCAATATAACTGCTGTTGATATAAAGAAACATTAAATATAACACACTGATACTAAAATAGTTAAAATAAGTGAATAAATAATTGAATTAAAATTGTGAATGTGTAAATAGGTAATCAGCTTTAAGCTGTAAACCTTTTTGTTGATGGTTGATGTTTTTTTCTATTTAATATGTAACCATCAAGTGTGATTGTGTCCTGAAGACCTACCTCATTTGAAGAGACTGTGCATCTACCTCAATGAAGACTTGTAAAAAAAAATTGTGGTAAGTGTGTCAACCGGCCCCCTTTTCATAAATGTATTTGTAAAACTTAGTCACAGGATTGAGTTTAGAACACATCTCAGTATTTTTTTCTTCCTTTTTCTCCAGGACTGAAAGTGCAGAGGCTAAATCTCACAATGCACACACAGCAGTGGAGATCTTTATCATTTGGGCTGAGGATGCTGGTCCTGGGGACAGACCTACAGGTTGGTGTAGACATTCTGCAGAACCTGCTGAGTGTCATATATGGATTGGATGGACTTTTTGGGTTCATGTACACTTAAAGGGTTTGTTCAACCAGAAATTAAAACATTTAATTATTCATGTCGTTCCAAACGTTGGTTTGTCTTCGAGTACAAATTAAGATACTTTAGGTGAAATCTAGACAGCAATGGTCCCAACTTGTTTAAAGTCCAGAGAAATACCTAAAATCACAACAAAAAACAAGTTTTCAGTTGTTCAATCAGAATATTATCAAGCTACAAGAATAATTTTAAGTGCATATAAAGCAAAAATAACAGCCTTTGAGTTTCTTTCTTCTGTTGAACACAAGATATTTAGAAAAAAGCCGAATACCTGTAACCATTGACTTCCATAGTATGTTTTTTACAGGTTTTCAGCTTTCTTCAAATTATCTTCTTCTGTGTTCAACAGAAAAAAATCATTGTTTTTATCTTGTTTGTTTTGTCATAACTTTGACATCTTATATATATTTATTTTGTATTGTTTAATGTTTTTAATATTGTTAATGTTGCTTTTATTAATAAAATCTTTTGTTTAATCAGTTTAAATGGATTGCCTTTTTGAGAACCTTTTAATCAAAAATGTTGATATGTATACGTGTATTTTTGTTGTTTATAAAATGTATAAATAGTCATTCATTAGCTGAAATTTTGAAGACTTGTTTATGCTTGGGCTGTACTTGGACGTCTATTAGATTTTCACTGACAGCCCAAATTTAGCCGTGTTTTAGCCTAGACCAAAATTCACCGGCTATTAGACGTATTTATGTAGTCGTCTATTAGCCGTCTAAATAAAGACGTCTAAACTTGGGCTATGCATAGACGTCTATTAAATTTTCACTGACAGCCCAAATTTAGCCGTGATTTAGCCTAGACGTCTAGGCTATGTTTAGACGTCTAATAGATGTCTTTTAAACCAAAAAATGCTTGCTGGGTAGTCTCTTTATTTAATCTGGGGTCTTCACAGCGGAATGAAACGCCAACTTATCCAGCATATGTTTTAAGCAGCGGATGCCCATCCAGCTGCAACCCATCACTGGGAAACACCCATAAACTCTCATTCACAACTCATACAGTACGGACAATTTAGCTTACCCAATTCCCCTATAGCGCATGTGTTTGGACTTGTGGGGGAAACCAGAGCACCTGGAGAAAACCCACGTGAACGCAGGGAGAACATGTAAGCTCTACACAGAAACGCCAACTGACCCAGCCGAGGCTCGAACCAGTGACCTCCTTGCTGTGTGACTTCTTGCCACAGTGCTGCCACATACCGAATAATGTTTGCTCCAAACAGTCCCGTCATCTGAGGACATTTTGAGTCTCATAATAAAACGTGATTCTTGCTGTCAGAATGTCTGTTGAACCAGCAGATGGCGATCTTGTCTATATTTTGTATTCCTTTTTTTTATTTTTTTTGCATTATAACACAATTACAATAAGACAAAATTCGAATTACAACCTTCATCTACATTTATAGAACAGAGCACAAATAATAAAATCAATAAAATAGTTATACAAAAAGATACACTTAAACCATAGAATGGACACACAAACACAACTTAAAGAAAGGTCTTCTTCCACATTTTGATTGTAGCAACTTTAAAGATTTACAGTATAGTTAAAATTCCTTTTGGAAAACTAAAAATAGTGATTTTGTTTTAAGGCACTTGCATTTATGAATATAAAATTTCCCCAAAATTAGAATATTGTTCAATACAAACTGAATATTAACATATTTTCCTAATAAACCAAAGAAAATATAATTTTTAGAAAGCTAGGAAGACAACTTGAGAGAACCACTCAAATAACTCAGACTAAAAGGTTCTGCTATATAAACATTCAAAAAATAAATGTGCAGTCGTATTTTGTATTCTCTTTATTTTTTAATTTTAACTTTTTATTTTATTCATTTATTTAGTTTTTTATTGATTAAGCATTAGTACAGAATTATACATAAAACCGTATACAAGGGAATAAACAACAAAAATTTGCCATGTACATTAAGTATTTTTTCAGCAGTTGGGATGTCTTAGCTTTGGTATTACTCTGTATAGAAGTCAGGGAATTCTAAAAGATTTTAGATCAATGAAAAATAGTTTAGTTTGGTACGGTCAGCATACATTTTGTTTTGTGGATGTGGTACTTTCCAAAAAAATTAAGAATTTTTGTTATTTTGTCCATTTCCAATAATCCAGAGTTGCAATCCATAAATAAAACCATTTTATTAGTTATATTGATACATTTATATAACACTTCAAAAAGTAACAAGGAAAATGTTTTTGGCTCCATTTTACAAAAGCACAAGGGTGAAAAGCCTTCCGTAAACTTACTAATAAAATCATTACATGGGTAATATTTTAAAAATAGTTTCTTTTACTTTATTAGGAATTATGTATTTTTGTATATTTGGGGAAAAAAGAATGAAGGCAATGCTTTTTGTAGAACACTTTTATCTGCAGTTAGGATTTACCTGATGTAATTGTTATTAAATTGTTTTATCTATGATAGAATTAGAAGGATGGAATTATGCGGAAGAACTTTAAATTGGTCAGTAACCTGGGTCAAGCGCTTCCGGTGAACTGTAAACCATAACAAAATCGGCACGTTTAAGGTCTGTTTACTTTAAAAATCTGCGAACTCCACTGGCTGAGTGATATCCGATTTAAAGTGGGTCTCAGAATGTACAAGAAGCACTGCATTAAATTACATTTTTCCCAGTCATGTCTTTAAAATATGAACATTTATTTTACCCCAGTATATTCAATGGAGCTTTTGCACTAGCCTGCTAATCCTGAATGCGAGTTTCATCTCGTTTTACGCTTGAGAAACTAAATGAATGCCAAAGTCTATTTAACTGATGATATTTTAATTACATTACAACATCGATGCTGTAAAAGGAACCGTATAAAATAGAAAAAAGTCACAATAACCGTGTACAAAAAGTTTGCGCTTGTGGCACCTTTAAGAGCTGTTGCCTTTAAGAGGCGTCGCCATTTTAACGCTACACAGCAAACTTTGAGAGAAGTGAGACGAGCAGTTCCAGTGCAGCTTGTAATATGTGTGTGTGCCATAGACTGTAAAAGATATGGACGTAGTATCCGTGATGTCACCCATAGGTTTCTGAACACTGCAAAAGAAGCTACAAGTAAAAATGAAAGAATTACATTTAAAAGTGTTACATAATATCTACCCCACAAATGAGATTGTCTCTAAATTCGGTAATCCTAACTCAAATTGTGTCTTCTGTAACTCAAGCATATCGATTGATCATCTTCTTGTCAAATGCCCACATGTTAATGTGTTTTGGTCTGATTTATCCGTCTATTTTTCATCAAAATGTAAGTTTAACATTGAGTTTTCCATGTGTGATATAATTTGTTACTTTTCTCATGACAAACATAACATAGAATTTATAGGCAATTTATTTATTTTATTGGGTAAATATATTCACAAATGTAAATTTTCTTCATCATTAAGTTGCAGGATTTGCTTTGTGACTTAAATTGTTTAACTACTTTACAAAATGTTTACAGCAAAAAAAAAGTGTTAAAATTGTGAAAATGTATAAAGACTTTGTAAATATTATTTAATTTGATAATTTGCCTCTGTACTCTGTACTTCTTTATTATTATTATCTTCATTATTTTTGTATTATTACTACTTATTTTACTTGTTATTATTGTACTTGATGTCATCCATTATTATGGTTAATATGTTTGTATTGCTAAAACACAATAAAAAAAAGAAAAAAAAAGAAGCTACAAGTAGGCGCGGTCAACCGTCGCCATTTTGTTAGCGCGTCATCGCACCAAACGCGGGACACCAAATAAGGGCAAAGAGGCGGAGAGTGAGCGGAGCTACAGACGCATGCTGGATTCTCAGCATTTTGCTTAGACCTGGCTTAGACAGACTTTTTACTTTGGGAGACCGCTTAATACTTCATAACTGTACGTTCACACCGAAAGCAGCGAGAGCGTCAAAGGTCGCTCTGGCCGCCCTGGCGACAACGCTGTCTGCCTTCAGCTCCGGCGGCGGGAGCGTCAAAATTCGCTACATTATCTCGTATTTAAAAGAGCCGTTGCAGCATGTCAGCAAATCAGTTACATTTCCCGCATAAAACATGCTTTCTAGCGTGAAGATGTTGCACACTTATTATCAAATTCATTTAACTACAGAAGATCTAGTTGCATGTGGTGTGGCTTTGCTCCACTTAATTATCCAATGTGTCCGTATGTCTGAAATATTGTGAAGCAGCAATACAGTTTTGTATTGTCGCATGAGATTCACGCTTTTTTAAAGAAAATATATAACATTGATGCACATCAGTAACTCGCCAGTAGCTTTTTAATGTTTGTTCCTGTAAGAAAAACATTGCAAATAATTGGAAGTCTGGCGACTGTAATATTAAAACTCTTGGGAACAATGGTGGTCGGAACCAAAGTTCACAGTGACTGTGTTCTCTGGACTCCTCTCAAGCGGTGGACTTCTACATTTTGATTGGTTGCCGCCGAACCGCGTCACAACTCATTACCATAAAGTTGACTTGATTTCAACTCTCCTCGACTCCCACACCGGCGAAGACGCGCCGCGCTGCACCTCGCCGCTTATCGCCGCTGGCTCCCATTGAAAATAAATGACTTCCGGCTACTTTGACGCTCTCACTGCTTTCGGTGTGAACGTACAGTTACCTGTGACTCGTTTGTGTACTGACCACAAGTGCTTGGTTGTACACTATATCAATCAAGTGTTTAGACTTTTAAAAACACTGTTGTAACACATTGAGCCACTAAACATTGTTCTTATGACGTTTTTCTACAGGAGGAAAATGCAAATTACTATCAAACACTTCAAATATAGTCTGTGTAGAGGCTAAGCCTATTGCTTTAAGTCCCTGAGATGTTGTTAGACAGGCACTTAGATGACGCACCATGTCTTTGTTATGATGACGTGTAAACGCAATGAACAGTCTTACTTGTTTTCATGGATGTTTCAGTTTATTGCAGTTGCAAACTCCAGTAGTTCACAAGTTTCCTTCCAGGTAAGTTTCCGTTTGTATACATCAAATGCTGCCTCATAACGTGACTCACAAACTAGCAAAACAAACCGTCACGCTAAAGCGTGAATGAATGTGTGTGTGCTTGTGTGTGGGTGCGTGTGTGTGGTCAAAACTGTATGTGCTCCCCTCTGTCTAGCAACACCTGCCACATGAACATTCATTCCCACATATGGCTCGTTTCCACTGAGTGGTACAGTACGGTTCGGGTCGGTACGGGTCACCTTTATCAGGCTTGCGTTTCCATTACAAAGGGTACCCTTTTGGTGGGCGTGGTGTACTACAGAGAGTTTTAGTCGACGTCATTCTCGCTCGAATAAATGTCTACAGTAAAGCTGTACAGGTCGTTCACATTATATGAGAAGCTCTTCTAACAAAACAGATGCTTTAAACATATTAATACTTGTTTATAAATGTTTATTACTAACATTTCTATGAACATGATTTGATTATAACTGCAGATCAATGACAGTGTGACAGTGTTACAGCCTACTGTAACGTCTGCAATTATATAAAATAAATAAATAAATGCAACATATATGAACACATACAGACCCTTACGATATGTTACCAATAACAGATAAACTACACACAGCATACATTAAGTCCTTATTTGAATTAAAAAACAACACACAACATATACAGTAGATTACAGTCAGAGCTAACCTCTCATCTGTATCTGTAATCTTCAGCAGCACATGTAGCCTCTGTTAGAGAGAATTTCCGTCATTCCGAGTTCATAATAGTCCAAAAGGTGATTTTAAACATGGCAGATTGTTCAGGTTGCTGAAACTATTTGCTCCTGTCGGGAATCCTTGTAATCCTGTCGGGCTTCTCCTTTTTTCCGCGCTTCACTCTCGCGTTTGTCCTTTTCTTTCTGAATGGATCAGATGTCGAAGATGCTTCATTAATCACACACGCACGTTATTATTATCAGCTCAAGAAGTTTGTTATATCAAATCTAGACGCGATCCCGAGCTCCCTGGAGAAAGCGAAAACCGCTCACACTTTTAGACTTTTAGACGGCCTCATAAAACAACAACAGGACACGGCAGATTCTTGGCTTTGTGGCTGTTCATCAAGACAATGACAAGGTTTGTTTTGAGCCCAGGTCATCCATGTATCGTTATTATATGCATATAGTTGTCTCATCTGTGTATTTAAAAACATGGCGGCTCCATTGTTTTGATTCTGGCTAGCTCCACAAGATTGTGACGTATCTCTGTAAACCAATCAGCGTTCAGCTGCGCGTGTAGCTCCACCTTTTAGTACCCTTTCTCGTCTTTGGTACCCTTTCGAAAGGGTGCCGAAAAAGTGGTACGGTACAGATCGCTTCGGTACGCTTTTGACAGTGGAAATGGCCATAAAAGCGTACCGAACCGATCCGTACTGTACCACTCAGTGGAAACGGGCCATTATGAACCCTGTCTAAAGAGCACCACCTAGTGGAACAATGAACAGTTGCCAGATGGCTCCTACATCCCGGCCCCTAATTGTATACAAGTGTAACAATACCCAAATATAATATTAGAAGCCATAAAGGAACGTTAGGCAATGATGGATGCACATGCACAAGTTCAATGAGGACATTTTAATAATAAATATGCTAAACTGATTCTTGCTATAGGCAGAGTTTAGTTACAGGTCGTTCTATGATGCTACTTTTTGTCTGAAGCCGCACTGAACGCGCAATCCTTTTCTTATCGTGAAATGCTTCCAACACTCTTGCAAGAGGCCATGAGTTCGTGGTGCTGTAGGATCCATGATGATTACGATATCTCCTGGCTTGAGATTTTTTTTCTGTTCGTTCATTTCTGCCTCTCTTGCAATAATGGCAGGTATTCACCAATCCACCTTTTCCAAAAGAGATCAGATATGTACTGAACTTGCCTCCATCGCTTTCTGATGTACGAATCATGGTGTTCAAACAGCCCTGGTGGTAAAGACGGCTTTCCTTTCATGAGAAGGATATGATTGGGTGTCAGAGGTTCTAGATCGTTTGGATCGTCGGATAACTTAGTGATGGGGCGGTCATTTAAAATGGCTTCAACTTCGCACATTACTGTGTGGAGTCCATCATCGTCCAATCTTTGTTGATGAAGAACTGAGCTGAGAATTCTTCTTACCATGCGAATCATACGTTCCCAAACGCCACCATAGTGTGACCCTGCGGGAGGATTGAAGCTCCACTTAATGCTCTTTTGTTGTAGCATTCCTTCAATATTTGCCTGGTTCAAGGTTAAAAGTGCCTCTCTGAGTTCCTTATCTGCTCCTTTAAAGTTAGTACTATTGTCAGACTGTAAATGAACAACTTGCCCTCTTCTACAGACAAACCGACGTATTGCGTTAATGCATGCGTCTGTATTCAATGAATTTGCTATTTCAAGATGGACGGCTCTACTAGACAGGCAGGTGAATATCACACCATATCGCTTGGCTGTAACTCGTCCTTTCTTCACTTCTATAGGTCCGAAGTAATCGACCCCTGCATTGGTGAATGGTGGTTTGTCTGGAAGAATCCTCTCCATGGGCAAGTCTGCCATCTTCTGTAGCATCATCCGACCATTTTGTCTTCTGCAGAGACAACAATCAGACATTATCTTTCTTACTGCCGAATTAGCACCTGTGATCCAATATTTCCTTCGTAGTGTGGACAGTATGTGGTTTCGACCACTATGGCCAAGCCGTTCGTGAATATCTCGCAGAAGGAGGGTAGCTATATGTTGGTCTTTAGACAAGATTAGTGGATGCTTAGCTTCCTCTGGTAATGAACCTCTGGCTAGTCGACCACCGACTCTTAGAAGTCCATTATCCAAACGTGGATCCAATTTGTACAGAGGGCTTTGCTTACGCCAGTTCCTTTTCCAGCTGACAATGTAGCAAGTTCCTCACTAAATCTTTGCTGCTGGCAGAAGCGTATGTATGGAATGGCTGAGCATGTATGGAAGTTCCAAAGTCTCTGGGCTTGATGCATCTATTAAATTTAAAGTTAGACAGCATTTCCAAATCCTCTATCCATCTTGTCCAGCGATGCATTAGCTCTTGAGGTACTGTTTCATCCCATCCATAGTTTCTTCTGCACAATTCTTGCAGCATTATCTTTGCTGGTAGTAGAATTGGTGCCAGAAAACCAAGTGGATCATACACTGAACTTGAAACAGATAGCATTCCACGTCTATTGCAGGGTCTTTGGCAAGCTACCATTTTGAAAGTAAATGTGTCCTTCTAAACACACCACTGCAATCCGAGGGCTCTTTTCATTGAAAGTTCATCCCGGTCCATATCAAGTTCTTTCACGCCCTTAGCTCTATATTCCTTTGGCATGGCTTGCATTACAGAGCAACTGTTGCTTACCCACTTTGTCAGGGTAAATCCTCCTTTTTGACAGAGCATGGTCAGGTGTTTGATCATTATTACAGCTTCTTTCTCAGATTCCACACTCATTAAGCAGTCGTCTACATAGAAGTTTTCTTTAACGGTTTGTATAATTTCTACAGGAAATTCAGCCTGATTGTCATCAGCGGTTTTCCTCAGCGCAAAGATGGCACAACTTGGAGATGATACGGCACCAAACAAATGGACAGTCATGTGAAATTCTGATACATTTTTCGTGAGATCTCCCTCAGGCCACCACAGGAACGGCAAAAGGTCTCTGTCTTCCTCGGGAACTTTAACTTGATAATACATTGCTTGCACATCCCCTATGAATGCCACAGGTTCTTGCCGAAACCTCAGGAGAACTCCAATCAGTGTGTTATTAAAGTTGGGACCTTGCAGGAGCTGTTCATTTAGTGATGTTCCTTTAAATGACACAGAGCAGTCAAATACCACGCGCAGACTTTTCTTCCTGGGATGATATATTCCATGGTAAGGAATGTACCAAGCTTTGCTGCTGCTTCTACTTAGCTGCTGGGTAGGTACGGTCTCTGCATAGCCTTTAAGTAACATTTCATTGATTTTATTACTGTACTTGTTGAAGAAATGTTCATTCTGCAGAAACTTTCGTTTTAGACTTGTTAGCCTTTGTTTTGCCACAGAAAAGTTATTGGGCAGATGCACGTCTTTCTTAAAAGACAGTTTCATTTGATAATGGTTGTCCTTTAGAGTTATAGATCTTTCCACAATATCCATGAACTTCTTATCTTCCCTTGATAGCCCTTTCTCTTCCGTGACTCTTTCGTTAAAGTCATGATTATACTGATTATTCAGCATTTCCTCCAGTTTACATACTGGAATCCTGTTAACTATAGCTGACCTACATTCAGCATTAAAACAGGATTCGTCTCCATGCACAAGACCATCAATGACCCAACCCAGCACTGTCCTTATAGCATATGGGCCATTCCCATGACTATTAATAACCTCCCAAGGTTCCAACAACCTTGGCGCGTTGCTTCCAATCAACAGGTCTATGTTAGCTTCTATCTTGGGAGGTGTTAACCCTGCCAAGTAGGGCCATTTTACCAGGGTTTCAGCAGTCACAATGTTATCTGTACTTACGGGCATTTTTTTTGTGTTAGGGTTTGAGGAAGTTCATGGAAAGTGTTACCATTAATACCAGACACTTCCAATCCTGTGAGTGAATATGCTGGTATCACCCTTTCTTGCCCCATGGTGCATAAAAGAAACTGGGTTCGTTTCCCAGTAAGATGAAGCTTTTGCATAAGCTGTTCAGAGCAGAAAGTGGCGGAGCTGCCAGGATCCAGGAAAACATATGTTAGTATTACCTGATCGGATTTGATAGACTTAACTTGGACTGGCACAATGGATAACAGACACTGATCCCTTCCGGCCCCGTATGTCCACAGGTCTCAGCAGATTATGCGAATGAATGTGATTTAATTTCTTTATCAACTTGAGTAGAGGTACTTACTGTGACCTTAGCAACATGCTCTTTATGCGTGCTGGCTATGTCACTTTTGTTAATATGAAGTACAGTAGGATGGCTTTGGCTGCATATTTTACAAATTAGGCGTTTCTCACAATCCCGACTCGTGTGAAGTACTTAAACAACCAAAGCAAAGGTGTTTTACAGATGAAAAAAGCCCCAATGGACTGTTTATCAGAGAATTGGTAAAAACAGACTATAAATACACTTACAGAAACCTCATAAAGCTTAATAAATCTGTTCATCCCTTGGATTGCTATTAAATGTAGTTTGTGGAGAACTTCATAAACTTTTTAGACCCGAGGGCCACATCAAGTTTTGCAAACCAAGTAAAGGACCACATGTCAAATCCTTCAAAAAATAACTTATTTATAGTGGCAGTATGCATGAAACATGTAATATCAGACAGAAACGTGTCACATTAACACACATTTTTTGTTGTTATTATTGAGTCATATTTACAAGTCAAATTAATTTGCACTACTATTAATATTTACCTATCAATCATTATAAAACAATAAAATAATCCCTTATATAATAATAATAATGTAATAATTTTTACAGTGGAGAATAGAAAAGATATTGTCTAATAGAAAAAATCTCATTTTAACACATTAAAAAATATTTGAATGTTTTCGTGAAAAATGCC
>CAIGQZ010005286.1:0-11629 GCA_903798205.1 Danio tinwini
GTGTGTGTGTGTGTGTGTGTGTGTGTGTGTGTGTGTGTGTATTCCTCTACAAAGGGACCAACATGCATTTAGAGTTGTATTTTGTTTGTTAAACAATAATAAAAAGTGCAGGAATTTATATCAACCTCCACATAAATATGAGTTTTATTAACTTTTTTTGGCATCACTTTACTTCAGAAATATTTGTAAATAAGAGCTTAGTGATTTAGTATGACATAATCTTGCATTAAACACTTAAAATCAGCTGCTTATGTCTGTTTGTGGCCTCATTACAAACATACACCTTCAATTTCACAATACATACATTAAATATGTACATTTTAAGATAGGATACATTTAAACAAACCTTATGCCTCTTTGGGGTAGCGTAATTATTCTGTAATCCGTATATCCTGCATTTTGTGGTCTGATGAGCTGTAAACAGATAGATTGCTATGTGGTCATTCACAGCTGCCTGCTTAACAAAACTGCTTACTCTTCCTGACACAAATAGCAAGTGTAATACAAATTTAGATAAACATAACAATAAGGGAGAAACATTTTTTTTGTTTTATTTTGTTTTAATTATCATTTAACATTTTAGATATAAATTTTTATTTTTTTAACTTTACATTTACACAACATTTCTCACTTAGAAATGTTGTGGTCAATCAAATGCAGCCTGGTTCATGCATATTAATGCATCAGAATTTGAAACATTACATTAGGATTTTACAGTGAGGGAATTTACATGACAATGAGGAAGCAATGAGGTTGGTGGTATGTATATCATATGTATATGATTAAAGCAGCGTTTCCATCCATTAAGTCAAAGACAATAAAATTGTCACTTCCTGATTAACTGGCACTAAATATCAAAGTAAAGATGGAAAAAATTGAGGTAGGTCAAGCTGTATGAATTTTTCCCATATTTAATAAATTATTTGCGTCTCAGAAGACAATGCCAACATGCAATGAACACGTGTTGGCATTTGAAGGCTTCAGACACGGAGCATAGACGCTCTTGACAGTTCTGGAGGTAATTAATAATATAATCACACTAATACCGAAACGGTTAAGGCGTTTTAGAACGACCAAAACAACATTTCAGATGCTTTGCAATGTGCTCTTTGCAATGTGCTTGCTTGTCCATTCACGCACATTTTTGTTATCACATAATCACACAAAAAAAACCATGACTTTTTTTAACGCACATACTGGAATTTGTTCGGTAAAAGTGTTTCTATTGTAGTTTATGCACATCTTTTCTTATTAAGTAAAAAGTTTATCCTACGCATTTTCAAAATTGATGCACATTTTGCTATGACAAAGCAATTCTGACAACATAGCTATGACAAAGCAATTCTGATGTGGCATTTCATTCTCTCAGAAGCAATGCCTAAAAACTAATCTTTCCTAAAACCTTGGCACTATCAGTTTTCTGCCTTGCAAGCATTGGTATTTCCTTCAGGAAATGCAAATGTAGTATTATTAATGATTTGGTCAGAACATCAGGTGTTGGTTACCAGGGTCTCCAGGTCATTTGGAAATGAAATGGGTTCTTGATAATGATCTCCAGTAAATGAGTGATCACTCATCTGCTATTTGAATAGCTTTATGTTTGTGCTGGAGGAGCAGGTGTGAAGCAAGTGGGAAGGTGACCAACGGGACCAGCCATATGGTTACAATGAAAAGCTGTGGTTTGGCAATGACTTTCTAGAAATTCAACAGATTTTAGCCTAGTGGTTTAAATCCTCCTGCAGAGCAATACTTTAGTTCCCTTGATAAAGTTACTGAGCACACACTGGCCAAGCAAGGCTTCAGCTGTGTAAATAAATTGCAAAAATAAAATTGCATGTCACTCTTTGTAAGAATGGGTATTAATCAAGGTTGTGATGTATAAAACTGGGATTTGTGAAATCACATTTACACATTTTTGGCTATAAAAGGAAAAGTTCACGCAAAAATGAAAACTGTCCTTATTTACTCAGCATTATGTCATGCCAAACTTTATGGCTTCCAGGGCTTGATGTAGGAATCATCCTAGTTTATCTTCAATATATAGAAAATAACAGCTAAACACACAGCAAATTTATACATGAGGGTGAGTTCTTTTTTCATGGAATGCAAATATATTCTTGGTCAGGAGCTGGTGAAAGAGGAAGTGGGCTGTCCTCGCTCTGAGCCCAGTGTTGTTTTTATGAAGTGTCGGAGATGACCTATTTCAGCACTCTTGAAAGGAGGACACTTACTCACACATGATGGTCATTCGTGTATGTTTCTCTTTAGAGTGCTCTCTGCTGCAAGCACACAAAGAAACACGATCAAATGCTGGTTCAAAATCCAATACTGTAAGCACCGTTAGCGTATCATCATGCTGACATCAAATTTGATTAGGATAAGTTGAGCCTTCGATGTAGATAATGCAGTGTTCCAAATCAGTCACTCGAGAGGTTACGATCATGCATTTTCAAAACAGATGTCTATGTAGACAGCAGAACTTTTTGGAACAGAGTCAAAAAAGCATTTACACTGTCATGTGGGTCCCATATGCATGTATTCATTAATGACATGGGTGAAGTAGCAGCGCGAGTATTTGAATAATTTCTTCGCCCCATTAGTTTTCCAGCCGTTTTATCAGCAGAGATGAGGAAACGTGATGGGGAAGAAAAGGACCTACGCTGAGCAGATAGCAAATCTGCCACCTGAATTTTTATGTTCTGTCAGTGTCTCAGAGGTGGGCATATGGAACACCTCCTTGTTGTCGGCTGTTGGCAGTTAGTCCTCCCACACAGGGACACAATGGAGAGATAGACAGTAATTCTTCAGTGGATGGATCCCTCCTCTATCCGAGGCTGTGTTGGCCACGGTTATCGCACTTGAGCTCTGCACGGAAGCGCGTCCTCTCCACAATAGCCAGAGGGAGGTCATTTGGATTAGAATAGGAGGTTTTATGGCTGGTGTTGGGCACTGCTCCTCTGTGAAAATAATACCTCTGTTATCAGTCATGCCTGAGGCTGACAGTCAGCGTACATTAAAAGTGGCCAGCACAATCCCTGAACCCTTGGCTGACCTGCAATCTCTTTGTCTGCAGTGGAGATTTATCAGTGGCAGCCGATTCCGTGTGGTCCAGCAGCTCCAGAGGTATGGAGGGTCCTAAGGGGCCCCCGAAAAAAGAAGCGGCCATAAACCTGCCACAATAGGGGATTAGGTGGTGGCCGATGCAGGGCTCCCATTGTGCTGGCCTCTGTAGCAGAGCAGTACATTGAGTACAATGGCACCAAGGAAGAGGGATGGCTCCAACAGGAGGCTTTGAAAATTATGCTAATAGGCTTAGTTGTTTCAAAGCTACTTTCTTTCGTTTTCTTCCCTTTCTCTTTTTTCTCCTGCACTCAATTTGCTACAGGCATCATGGTGGCTTATTGAGACATGTCAGGGGATTTTGGTGAAATAATGTCCTAAAATTACTGACTGACCCAGTCACGTCTAGCGTCTTAGGGAGAAGGATGCAGGAACATTTTTGCATACATTTAGCTTAGTTTTGAATGTTCATGCACTGTATTAGGGCAATTTTTTTGTATACATTAAAGTAACATATTGGTAATTGCCATACATGTTTAAATATAAAATATTATATTTTATTAGAAAATATATTGGGTAGCGCGGTAGCACAGTGGGTTACGCTGTCGCCTCACAGCAAGAAGGTCACTAGTTCGAGCCTTGGCTGGGTCAGTTGGCATTTCTGTGTAGAGTTTGCATGTTCTCCCTGTGTTGGTGTGTGTTTCCACAAGTCCAAAGACATGCACTATAAGTGAATTGGGTAAGCTAAATTGTCCATAGTGTTTGTTTGTGAATGGGAGTGTATGGATGTTTCCCAGTGATGGGTTGCAGCTGGAAGGGTATTTGATGCCTAAAACATATGCTAGATAAGTTGGCACGAGTAAAGGATGTTGATTGGCATTATGCAACAAGGGCTATAAACAACCCAATTAAGATTTGCTAATAACAATTATTTTAATATAATCACTTCAATTTAAGATGCAAGGTCACTATTTTAATGACTAAAAAATTGGTCTTTACATTATTTTATTCTATATTTATTTACAGTATTCTATTTGGGACATGATTGTTATTAAAATAAAAAGCTTACTAAAGCTTATACATCCTTTTTACTGTGGTTTTGGTTAGCCATCCATTTGCAAGCTAATGCTCAGTGTGCATTAGCATAGCAATAAAATAGCTAGAAAATCAGAAAAAAAAAGCATAAACAGGCACTGATAAACAGGTTTTGGTTTCTGTGGGAAAGGGTCACATCACCAAAATTATATTATAATAGCAGTGGCGGAAAGAGTACTGAAAAATCATACTTAAGTAAAAGTATGTATCACGCTCTAAAAAACTGATGCATTTACATGTAATTTGTGGATTTGTGTAAACGTAACATTCTGTAGTGCATTTAGTTATTGCCCAGCAGGCACACATGTAAAGACGTTAATATTAAATTAGATATAGGTCATGATGTCAGGTGACCAAAATTCAAGTAGCCAGCGTCTAAGGACAACGTTATTTTGACGTCTAATAACGACGTCAAATGACGTTGATATTTGGTTGATTATAGGTTGTATTAGCAAGTGACCAAAATCCAACGTCAAGCCAAAACCCTTAACCAATGTCATATTGACATCAATACTGACATTTATTTGTCAAGTATGGCAATCAAAATCCAATGTTTGATAGACGTCATAGTGGTAACGTCCACACAACGCCAAGCAGTAACATCATTAGACGTTGATATTTAGTTGATTTTAGGTCAGATGTTGGACATTGACGTAGGCCTGACATTGGGTTCTGATGTCAACTTGATTTTCATTTCCAAACAAAATGCAATGTCCCAACGACATTGAGGTACAACGACAATCTGACGTCATGTTGACATATTGTGCCTGCTGAGTGTTTAAGGCCATTTTGGTCATACAGTACACATCTGTCATCTTGTCATCAGTGACATGCATTTAAACAGTCTGGGTCATTGTGTGTAAAGATTTTGGACATCTTCTTGGACACTTTTAATGCTTCCAAACTGTTTGCTGCAATTATAAGTCACCCATGTCTTGAGGTAGTTCAGTATGATGTTATTTACCTTCTATATGTGATTTGATTAGACAGGAATCACAGGACTGATTTTTCTAATCCCCATGGACAAGGAAAAAAAATAGTAACTGCAGGTTGAAGGAAAATAGTGGAGTAAAAGTACTGATACAGCACTAAAAATGTACTCAAAGGAAAGTAAAAGTACACAATCTTAAAATTACTTGGTAAATTACAAATAAAAAAAATACTCAATTGCAGTAATTTGAGTAATTGTAATTTGTTACTTTTCACAACTGCTTAATAGTGCATTTCTATATATAGTTCATATAAAAGTTCATTTTTATGCCTGTGTAACTATTTGTTTATGTTTAATGATATGTAAGTTTTAGTCGGGCAACAGTTTAACGGCTCAAACATATTCATGCACGTTGCTGTGCACAGTTGTCATTGGGCCCCCAGCTGTTCCCTCCATTAGTTTATAGTCTGTACACATGCATCCAGCTGTGAACACAGAGCTAAGCTTTCTGTCACACACACAGCATACACTGACCTTAACTGCTGACAAGAA
This sequence comes from Danio tinwini, assembly GCA_903798205.1. Lineage (NCBI taxonomy): Eukaryota > Metazoa > Chordata > Actinopteri > Cypriniformes > Danionidae > Danio > Danio tinwini. The sequence goes on from CAIGQZ010005286.1 coordinate 5,639, forward strand.
CACTGATGTAGAGTTAAGCCTTGGAAACAACAGTCCATGCAAAGGTGGTCCAGCAACAAGATTTCAATAAATCTGTGGTCCTATAACATCTCCATAATATATACAGTACTACCCAGCAGTGCACTGAAACTCTACCACCCATCAGCTTTATCTAGTAAATATTCTCCATGTTGTTCAAATAAAATTAACTAAGGCTAACTGTAGTAAAAATAATAAAAAAAATATGCTGAATCAATGAAATAAAAATATTATGGTTCATTGCCTAATCATAATAATGATATTATATGTAATTATATGTGATACACATGATATAATAATTACATTAAATGTTAAGATGGAAAAAAACTTTAGGATAATCTTACAAAGGGCGGCACAGTAGCTCTGTGGTTAGCACTGTTGCCTCAAAGCAAGAAGGTTGCTGGTTCGAGTCTCAGCTGGACCAGTTGGCATTTCTGTGTGGAGTTTGCATGTTATCCCTGTGTTCGCGTGAGTTTACTCCAGGTGCTCTGATTTCCCCCACAGTCAGAATTAAATGAACTTGTCCGAAGTGTATGAGTGTGTGTGTAAATGTGAGAGTGTATGGGTGTTTCCCAGTACTGGGTTACAGCTGGAAGGGCATCCCCTGCATAACACATATACCGGAATAGTTGGTGGTTCATTCTGCTGTGGTGATGAAGTCAAAGGAAAAATGAATGAATGAATAACCTTACAAATGAATGTAGTGTACATAAACACGTAAATAATCACATATGTGTATACCAAAGCAATTAACGTTGATTAATTCTTTGATGAGTGTTAACAAATTAGACCTCATTCCAAGTGTTACCAAATTACGTGTGCAGTGTGTGTACACTTTTTATAAAGTAATGAAGCTAGAGTTTTCTCCAGCTTTGGGAATTAATTTTTTCTCACTTACCATGTATTCTAATTAGTCCTTGATGGACAGAATCCGACTCATTTTCAGGGGTGTTCTTGGCCTCACAATGAGAGTCAAGATTTGAGATTTAGATTGAGCGTTAATGCAGATGGGCATGTGTGTTTGTGCAGGGTTGCTGGCTGCTGTGACAGTGTGTAAATAGAAATAGTTGCCTAACAAAGATGTCACAATAAGGAGCGAGAGAGACACTTCAGGAAAGTATGCAGCTATCGCTACGATAATAGAGTGGTGAGCCACAATGCTGTCGTCCGTAGCGACAGGATTATGCCACCGAACAGAAATAAATTCTGCTTTTAATGAGGTGAAGCTGCATCTCAATTCCACTTCACAGACGAGATGTTTCAAAATCCTCTCTAATTATGAAATATGCCAGTTAGATGGTCCAGGGCCCTCACAATGAGTGACCTGATCTTTTCTGAGTCATTACTGAATCATAATTAAAGCACTTTTAGTGCAGGCACAACATTATGATTCCCTTTGACAGATTTACAAAGAGGAATCAACCACAGAGGTATGTAATTAATTTATAAGGATCTTTAAAGGCTAATGCATTATCTAGCATAGTCATTTGCTGTGTGATAATTGCATTAAAATGGCGTCGCTGTTTCTCATTCTAACAGAGTGTCTGCAAAGCTATTTATTAGCTTCTCCCAGTGCATTTGTAACATATCACGGCATGTCAATGCTGTTTGGAACCCAACACCAAGGAACTAGTGAGCATCACTAAGATGCCGTTATGTCAGAGCAAAATGTTTATTGTTACCCTTGATGCGGTGCATTCATCACAGCCAAAACTAATCAAGATGAACCTCAAAAACAAATAGCAAATTCACTCTGTTAGCTTGCCAGCAGATGCATGAGGGAGCTGCCGAGCTGGCGCTTTCCACAACGCTAATTTATATCAGCTTTCTCAGGCCTCTGTTGGTGTTTATACTGGTAACTACAAGGTAATGTTTCTGGAGTGGATTCTCATTCATTTCAAAAGGGTCTTAAAGAGGCTCCTCGCATTAGAGCTTCACTTTGGGAAATTAGTGCTATGTGTTCTGTGTGGCCTAATTAAGCGGTCTGATCTTGAGCTGATTTGAATGAGAAAGCCTGCTTATGAGCGGATCGGGAAGGTGCGGGCACACTGGAGGCATTATAGCCACACTGCAAAAACTGGGCGGAAACACATGTTTGGAACTGTAAACAGTCCCAGAAGCACAGCGTGCATTACAATGCTAATATCCATCTCCAGTGTGCCAAGCTTCAGCGGGGGCCTCACTCTAACGTAGAAGAATGGCTGTCCCACAGGATGCCTGATCAAATCTAATTTTACCCGAAGCTGGGGAAAGTGAGAGGGGATGTGAAGAGGAGAGGAGGAGGAGAGACGAGAGTCCCTCTGACCTTGTGGAATGGAAAGGGTGGGAGCTGTTCTATGGAACCAGGAAATCGTATGTTTAGTCAACACTCTCAACATTGTGCTCTATTTACCACTGGCACCCTCGAAGTGGAGCAAAACCTTCACTGACCTTTCCTTTCAGTCTGAGAGAGCTGATGAAGAGCCTCGCTCCCTCTCCACAACACATTTATTCACTTTGCGAACTGTGCAGTCACTCCAAAGAACGTCTGGTTACGTCCGTAACCCTCGTTCCCCGAATAAGGGAACGGAGACGTGTGTCTGTAAACAGACTTTTGGGAGTACTTCAGACGACCAATCGCTTCTGATGATAAGAAAACGGGCCAATGAAATGCCAATTGAATTGGCGGAGCTGAGCTCCACAGCTGTGGCTGATGAGCTCATCAGGGCTATATAAGCCAGCTGCTGGAGTCAGATCCTCAGAATTGCCCGCTGAAGAGCCGATCACTCAGCTCCCAGCTGGAGACTTAGGTGCTGTGGCAGTGGAGACACACGTCTCCGTTCCCTTATTCGGGGAACGAGGGTTACGGACGTAACCAGACGTTCCCCTTCATAGGGAACTCCAACGTGTGTCTGTAAACAGACTTTTGGGAGATGTTCTGGAAAGCGCCACAGCAGCTAAGCCCGTCACGCTCCTGATGTGCAGTTTGCCAAGCAATGCGTAAGCGCACTGACATCACCAAAAGCGCAACCTTCCAACGTCCCCTAGGCCCAAAAATTACCATTACATGGGAATAATACAATTTAGATCGGGGGTCGTAATTGTGCTTTTACCTAGCTAATATAGACTAGGGATTTTAGAGATACGACAGTACGTTGGGAAAGCGTGCCAGTCCCCAAAGGGGAAGGACGCTGCGGAGACCACCTGCTACCCGGAGGGGGAGACTTGATGGTAAGAGAGCATATGGACTAGCCCTATTGAGGGGGAGTGCTACATATGATAAGCTGGTTAGCGGTTAGGGAAGACATGGGTCCGCCTGATTAGGGGGAACACACCATGGTGGATAATGCATATGGCATCACCTAGACAGGGGAATGCACATAGCTGGCACCGAACCTCAGTATGCGGGTAGACCAGATGGGCGTACCAGACTACACACTGAGCCAAGCACTCGACTCCTCCGCTGAGTCAGGTGCTGGGGGCCTCGGAGGAATTCTCTAGGGTTCGCCTGAAAAGGGAAACTTACTAGTAGAATAGAAAATGCGCACGCATCTCCGGGTTAGGGAGCCTGGCGCAGCAAGCGTTTATTGACACCGAGCTTAATTTCCTCTCGATTGACTGGGGTAACCAGTAACCAGGAGGAAAGTGACTCCACTCGAGAAATAATCTCGATAATGTGTTAGGTGTCGCCCAGCCAGCAGCTCGACATGATCTGTTAAGAGGCGCTGTGTACTCACGCCGAAAAGGAGGCACCGCTTATTATATTATTATTATTATTAAGTGTGCTCTCTCTCCCGGGGAACACAGCTCGCCCTGGCACATGAAGCAAGGGTGATGGCATAAATTAAAAAATGGACCAACCTCTATTTTAATACAGCACTTCCCTTCTGCTGATCATAACAGAAAAGAGCTGCGTATGCTTACATGTCACGTTAAGCGCAGTGCGCGGACATAGCAATGAAAAGGCTGAGTCTGCCTCCTCCGCAGGCAGCGCTTGCAGGCTCACCACCTAATAAAAAAAAAAGGAGGGTGGTAGAAGCCTTGGCACAAGGTGAACCGAGGTCTCAGGTATTTAAACGTGAGAGTAGGTCGGCCCAATTACTGGCACAATTCGCTGACCGAAAATGCCACCGGAATCTTAACCCTCCTGATACCAGCGCGATCAGCAGAGCTGCCTAAAGGGACAGAACGTATATATACTGATCGAGTGGCTCAACGGACCTAATCATAACTGCTAGGGCTAGACAGATCCCAAGAGGGTGAGAGAGGGGGCGGGGATGGATTATCATCACGCGCCACGCGCCTCTGAGAAACCGGCTGAAGAGGTTATGCTTTCCCAGCGCGCTACCATCCGCATTAAAAACGCGGATGATCACACGCCAAACCTTCAGTGTGGAGGGAGACAGCCAGCGCTCCAGCTATCCTGAAGGAAGAAAACGCAACACTAATCTGGCATGTCCGGGGGTTTTCTCAGAGAGAATTACCACACAACGAATAGACTCCACTGCAGAACATAGGCATACCTAATAAGGCGCTCTAGCCTGTAGTGACGGTGTTAACTATCACACTGATAAGTCACCTAAGTCCACCGCGCTCTGTCTGGAAACCATCCAAAGAGGCTTCAGAGCCCTGCACGGGTGCCAGTGGGTGCCCGTCCCAGAAAAAGGAAGTGCTTTTTCCGGGGAATTCATTAGGGAGGGCCATCACGAGGAGTGTGAGTTCTGAAAACTCGGGTCCGGTTGGGCCAGAGAGGCGCAACGAGCAAGACCCGCTCCTCGTCTCCCCAACTTTGCACAGTGTAAGTAGTGTCTGTGCGAGCAGGCTCACTGGGGAAAGAACGCATATTGCGTAACCCGGGGCCAGCTGAGAGCCAGCGCCTTTGTGCAGAGCAGAAAAGGCAGCCAGCGAAGGGCCGCTCGGGAGAAACAGCAGGATGACCTGGGCTTCTCTGAAGCGTGCCCATAACAGCTGGAACGTGCCGGGGTGGAGTCTCCGTTCTCCTGAAACATAGCAGTCCTGAGAGCTTGTAGCTGGCATGGAGAGCTTGTACAGGATATGAACGGCGCGCAGCTATTTAGCCGCAAGACTCCGGAGGAGCGGATGGCGAGCGAACTGAGACATGCTGAGGTGGCGAACACCGCCCGAACGGTTGATGTATGCCATCGCAGCCGTGCTGGCCGTCCTAACCAACACGCGTTTCCCCTCCCGCTTCGGTAGTGACCGGCGGAGAGTGAAAAACAATGCCAACAGCTCCAGGCAGTTGAAATGCCAATGCAACCTGGGTCCGGTTTACGAACCTGCAGCTGCATGCTCGATACACACAGCCCGCCAGCCCATACTGGAAACATCTGTCAAGATGACAGCATCACTGGATACTTGTTCTAAGGGCACTCAGGCCCGTAGAAGGCAAGATCCATCCAGGGGCTGAAGGTGCGGAGACACAGCGTGGTGACGTAAACCCGGTGCCTCTCCGCGTGCCATGCCCATCTGGGGACCCGATCGCGAAGCCAGCGCTGAATTAGTCTCATATGAACAATTGAGCAGCGTGATAGCGGCTACAAATGTCATATGCCCCAGGAGCCTCTGAATAATTTCAGTGAGACCAATATAACTGCCGAATTAATCAGACAGGACAGCGCTAGCCCAGCGCGCTAAGAGCGCACCGTGATGCAGACCGAGTCCAGCTCCAACCCGAGATGAGAGAAGCTCTGCCCGGGGGAGAGCCCGCTCATACTCGGTTGACCCAAAACCCAAACAGGCTGAGGTGCCGGAGCACCAGGTCCCTGTGCATAATCGATCAGTTCAGAGATCTAAAAATAGTCAATGAATAATCAAAAAATGCAGATGCGCGTGCGCTAAAGACGCACAGGGCATCCTCCACGCATGGAAACAGGGACAGCCCGAATGGGAGGACTGTTGCCACCCTGTTCGGCCCCCCGTCGAACACCGGAAAAATCACAGTATAAGGAGGGAGAGAGCGAGACATGGAGCGAG
>CAIGQZ010005453.1:0-10122 GCA_903798205.1 Danio tinwini
ATAAAGTAATCCGCATTACTGGAGATTTACTTTCAGTAACAGATTATGAACACATTGTACATCCTAATGGACAGATATATTTGAAAAAATCCTGATTTAAAGCTTGCAAACTATTTTAAAATTTAATTTATAAGTACAATCTCTTTTTTATAACAATCTATGAAATATTGGTAAACATAAAAAAATTTAAATAAAAACATAGTAAATGTGACTTACGTCTGTGTCTGGAGTGAAATTATGCCATGCTGCTTTTCAGTCAAGTGGATTTTTTTTCAAAATACAACATGCCGAGCCTTTTGCCATTTGATTGGATGACAATCGTCCACTCTCATGGACTGCAGGCTTTAAAGGGTTACGAAAGACCACAACACATTTTTTGAGCTGTTGACAGTAATGTATGTGTCCCACGCTGCTATACACACTATCAGGACACATATTTCACAAAAAAGTGAAAATTGGTTGTTTTTTCATTATTTTCATCAGACGACCCTGCTAAAAAATCCAGCTTAAACCAGTCTAAGCTGGTTGTCTGGTTTAAGCTGGTCGACCACCCTGGTTTTAGAGGGGTTTTGGCCATTTCCAGGCTAGTTTCCAGCCATTTCTAGCCTGGTCTAAGCTAATCAGGGTGGAGTTGACCAGCTAAAACCAGCTATCTCCAGCTTAAACCAGGCTGGTCAAGCTGGTTTTAGCTGGTAAATTTTTTTTATTTATCATTTTCCAGCCTGACCAGCTAAAAAACCAGTCTGGAAATAGCCAAAACCCCTCTAAAAACCAAGCTGGTCGACCAGCTAAAACCAACCAACCAGCATAGGCTGGTTTAAGCAGTTTTTTTAGCAGGGGACAGAGAGACACCACGTTGTGTTGCCAAAACAAGTGAAAGAACAAGAATTTGGAATTTATTCATTTGCTTTGAGAAAAAAAAAAAAAAAAATTTAAGGTTTTGTTTTTATTTCGACAGAAATGCGTTAGTAAGGAACATGTTTTTACCCGAGAGCTTTTAGCATCTGCAAATGATGAAATCCGGATTTGCCCCTCGTCTCCTTTTTGAAAAAGATGCAGCTTCAGTTTGTGTTGATTGTCCTGTACAGATTTGGTAAGTGTGTGTGTGATCAGTGCCCTTTGTTCATTCAGATGGCACACTTAGTATGCATACCTGCCAACACTCCTGTTTTTCCCGGAAGTCTCTCGTATTTTAGATCCACCTTCCGGTTTGTCATTTCTCCCGGAAAACTCCCGGAATTTCAACCCCTTCCCCCGGTCCTCAGGTGATTGGTACAATCTGTAACACCCCATTCACATGGGGCTTCAGCATCAACGCTTGACAGAGGCCGTGTCTGAACTTGGGGCTGACGCGATCGAGGCTACTGTCTGAGCTGGTGTATTTGTATACAGCAATCAGACTGGCTGGTGCTTCAGTTGGCACTTGAGAAAGTCACAACTTCTGCAGCGATGCAGTTTGGCAACGCCTGTCGTCACCCATTCAAAGTGAATGGGAAGCATTGAAGCTGACGCCCCTGCCATGTAAATGGGGCGTAACACCCCCAGATCACCGACAGACCAGGCACCCCTTCCAGTCGCTCTGCTCACCCAACCCCACCTCACCACCCCTCTCCCGGATTTTCAGAGACAAATGTTGGCAGGTATGTTAGTTTGTATCCTCAGCAGTGCTCTTTCAGTTTTTAAAGACAGACCTTAGTCAAAATGATTTGGTTACTAAGTTGACAGTATGTTAATATCACTGCAATATTATAGTACAATATTATAGACTGAAATATCCGCTGTAAATGCTGCTCTCCGAATGTAAACATTAGAGGTGAAATGGATCACTGTTGATCCATGATCGGTACGGATCACAACTCATGGTAAACATGTTGGTTAATCCAACATTTATAACCATTGTAGAAGATTGCCTCCAGCATCATTCAAATCGTGTGCATGAAAGCATTTTCGCTTCCCTGTAAGATATAATGATGACAGGAAAAGTTGTGGTACATGGGACCAGGGCTTAATTTGTGCCGGAACACACCGGATCTGGCACCTCTGGAATCTGATTCGGGACCTCATTTTACATATCCCCCTCCTCAACTGCTCTCCTACCCGTCCTCTGTTCACTTTCTCTTTCTTCCGCGACTCCCCAACCCTCTTCACTTTCGTTCGCGACACCTCCGCCCGCTCACTTTCATCTGCGACAGTCCTCCGCCATCCACCCCAAACAACCCCCAAACCCCCTGCAAATTACTGTTTAATGAAACATGACCCTGTTGAATTTCTGACGCTGGTAAAAGCAATTTTATTGTGTAACCAACAGATGGCGACAAACAACCATCAAAATTATGTCACTGAATAGGTTTTTAAAAATAAGACACCTACAGTATAATAAACCATGAAGTTTTATCAAGCGGCAATCTCCCGCTCTTCCTCAGGAGGCCAATACAGAAGTAACTAAAACTGCAATTTATCGACTCGCCTTGGGGGGCTGGCTCCAGGAAGTCCAAGTGCTTTCTTTCTGCATTGGTAAATTGGCTATTTTTACAGCTGATAAAAACATGTTTACAGCCTGGTACAAATGATGGCTTTGGTGCATATAGCTATGATTACCCTTCATGACAACTGTGAGGGGGGTGAATTTTTTTATAACTCATCCGTTTTGTTTTTATTAAGTTATATTAAGTCTGCATATTTAAGGGCATGGCCACTTGAGTGACAGCTAGGACTAGCTGCTCGCTATCTCGTCACCTCAGCTGATTCTGGCTAATTAGCCGCTGAGCTCGACATATACATTGTATTTTTGTTTTGGTTAATGTTTCTTTACACAGTCATTTGCCTTATGGGATTATTTCCTGCAATTATCAGATGATATGGCATGCTGTGTGGACTTAAGTGCTTACAAACCGTTCAAGTTGCCTCCATTTCCCAGGTGAATGAAATCATATACTTATATACCGTCTCTATGAATGTATTTGTTTTATTTAAGATCATTTATCATTTATAATGTTCTATAGATCAGTATTGCACTCCAGAATCTGACAGATGTCATCTGAAGCGTTGTCATACAGTATTACTGCTGGATTTTATAAATAGCCTTGCATTTACTAACACAGACTATATTTGAAGTGTTTGGAAGTCATTCCCGTTTTCCTTCTGTAAAAAAAAATTGCCATAAGAGCAATGTTTAGTGGCTCAAAGTGTTATAGCAGTGTTTTTAAAGTCTACACATTTTATTGATATAGTATCCAACCAAGCATTTGTGGTCAGAACACAAACGAGTCACAGGTAATGAAGTATGAAGCATTCTCCAAAGTAAAAAGTCTGTCTAAGCCAGGTCTAAGCAAAATGCTGAGAATCCAGCATGCGTCTGTTTTTCCGCTCACTCTCCGCCTCTTTGCCTTTGTTTGGTATCCTGCGTTTATTGCGATGATGCACTAACAAAATGGCGACAGTTGGCCGCGCCTACTTGTACCTTCTTTTGCAGTGTTCAGAACCCTTTGGGTGACGTCACGGATACTACTACCATATCTTTTACAGTCCATGAGTTTTATGTGTGAATTGTTGAATCATTAATTGAAGATAAATATGATCTGTTGTACAAGATGTTAGATTTCTATATTTAGCATTATTAGTAGCAATATGCTACAATACTGTTTAGCATATAACAGTAGCAAAGATCATTTTTCATATTGAATACTTCTCTCAGCTGGTTCTTTCTTGATTTTTTTTTTATTAACATTACAGGTTTTAAGTTCTGTTTGTCAAAAGCAATGTTTTTTTGCAGTAATATTTTTAATAAATGGAAAGCCAATGGCATTTTTTTCTTCCCACTTTTTGCTGATCTGAAAAATGGTCCGATCCGTGACAAAAAAAACGTACCGTGATCCAAACTGCAGATTTGTGATCCATTACATCACTAGTAAACATGTAAACACCGCAATCAAACTATTACCGTTGTGTAGGATTTTTTGCTGCATTTTGTGTATACACACACTGCTTTATGACGCTACCTACCAAGTGCATCTAAGTTACTGAGAAATGCTGAGGATTTTTTTCTCCCATTCGCCGTGCAGCATCAAACATTCCATTAAAACTCCACTCTCCAGCAGTTCCTCTCATTTGTCACTGTGTACATACAGGAAATGTTCTTAAATAAAAAGTGAAAGTGGCAAACTGCAGTTGAAGTCGACAAATTAAAAATTTGGCAAATATTTTGACATTCTGATGTCTATGTAAACACAGTCCCTGTCTTTCTCCTCTGCGTCTATGTGTTTGTTTTGCCTCTGTGAAAATCACTGCGTGCCCAAAACGGAAACCTCTCATTTTTGCAAATCCTTGCCTCTATCCATCACCCGACACTCCCACCTAAACAGAGCTGTGTACACCCACTTTCCAGACTTTTTCCAAACTAGAGGTGTGAAAACACCCTGCTGTGACAAGGGGGTTTTGTGGCCCTTTAAATTCGATGAAATGCCCAGGAACCACAAAAAAACATGGGCTGAGATGTGATGTTCATTGTGATGGACACAGTGTCCGAAGAGGCTAAAGAGCATTTTAGTAGACAGAAATCTGTATACAAGGGATAAAGAGAATGTAACAGATCTAAAGTATTTCATGAGAGGAAATCATATTTCTTTTCAGGCTTTGCAGTTTTTTAGTTGTTCACTGTCAATCGTTGCCGGCTAATCTGAACACAAAGTGGAGGCTTAATCAGCTGAACGTAATAATTGGACATATCTCTGACAGAGAGGGCTGTCTTGTGTGTGCCTGTGACTGCTTTGTGTATATGTGTGGGTGCCCTCTGTGGGCCCTGCCAGGGATAACTTAGGTGGAAATTACAGCTCCTCCTGTGAAGTAAAAGCAGACATTAACTAATAAAGGGAACATTTCCCTTGCAAATGAGCATCTCAGTTTTTTTCTTCTTCAAGCTGATCAATAACTTTTCATACATCTCACATAATAGATAGTGTGCAGTATGGGTTGGGTTGATCATGAGCAATGAAAGCACTTAATTAGGATTATGTAAATCCTTTAAAACCTTAAACATTTATCTCTGGTATTACTTCTCCATGAGAATAAAAAGCTTGAAAATGAAGTGTATGAAAATGTCTGGATTAAGTATAATATCAAACCAAATTGTGCTTATATGCACTGGTATTTATGTAAGGGATAATCATTATGGATGCTCCGATCAGAATTTTTGCAGCCAATACGGAGTACCCATTACTTGTCATGGTGATAGGCCGATATAGAGTACTGATTCTGATGCTTCAAGCTTTTTAATCCATAAAGCACATTTTCAATCTAAATATGAGCTTTCTTCTTACCTAAAATAATAAATTTTGATTGCTGTACATAAACACTTAAACATACAGTATCTTTTATATCCAGATGCGCACGTGCATCTTATAAACTTCTAAACAAACTCTCGTGATCGGTTCATGAGATCAGACAGTTTCATGAGTACCGATCGAGTCATAAAATGTGATTATTGGAAGATACTCATCATTAGCCGATCAGTCGGAGCATCCCTAACATTCATAAGTAAAATGATGTGTGTGTGAAGGGTGCACAATAATAAAAGGGTCATTCTACAGACACATCCACTTTTTGTATGGCAAAAGGTCCATTCTTTTTTTTTCTAAAATTAAAACTTATACCACATTCAAGAGCCCCGGGCTCCCATATGGTCAATAAACGCACAAGGGGGTCTGAGATCAGACACTGTAAAAAATAAATTGTCGAGAAAACATAAAAATAACAAGGCAACTTGATGCAGTAAGAACTTTGAGTTGTCTCAACAGCTGTTTTTTTAGTTCTTCTCAGTAACAATATTTTGTTCATCTAACATAATTTTGTTTATTCATGCAATGTTGATTATTGTATTTTACTAATAAAGATATTCTTGTCACATCAACTGAAGCAACAGTTACTGCTATTGAGTCAATTCATTTATTTCTGTTTAGTGGATTTTTTTTTTGGAAGGGGGGATTCTTCAAGTGAAGATGACTGTAATAAGAAACCCTGTCTCTTTATAGTGGGGTTAGAAATCGTCTGATTGGTTGGTCATACATGGTTAATGCATGACCAGCCGTGTTCAATCATAATCACGTGATTCTCTTGAAATTAGTTTATAAATAAACTTCACTTTAAGAGTTCACACTTAGCTGATGATTGATTATAAGCGAGTTTGGCATGCTGTCCCGGGAGAGAGCCCTGAGCCCAAAAGGTCCTTGAGCCCTGGGCTCCCTCCCGTTTGCAGGGCGAGAGGGGAGCTTTGAGGTCAGGTAGATCTCGAGAACTCCCCAAAATGCTTTTACTCGGGACAGCAGCCGCGTATTTGAAGAACCCCCCAAAAGACAATAAAGAAAAATGCAATATCTGGCTGCTGGGTATAGAGATAACCGGCTGCAGGGTATAAATGCTACGAGGTAGTACTTGGAAAAAATGTCATGGCTGTGGCAGTGTTGTAGGGGTGAAATTCGGTGGAGCGTCTCTGTTTAGCAGAGGTGCAATGGTAGTCAAAAAGGTAAGTTACACTTCTGTATGGACGTTTGACTACTTGGTAGTGCTGGGAAGTGTGTCAGTAATGACTGGGTGGAAGTGTAAGTGGGCTTGGCTGAGCTAAGGTAGTGGTGTAGAGGGGAAAGAAACTCGGCTAAGCGTCTCTGCTGCTGCAGAGGTGCGTAGGAAGTCAGCAATAGAAGGGAAAATACCCCTCCACAGAGACGTTTGACTGATTTAGGCAGTGCTGGGTGAGTGTATCAGTAATGAATGATTAAATGGAATTATATATGAGCTCGGCTTAGCATCACTGCTGTGGCAGTGGTGTAGAGGGGAAAGAGGCTCGGCTGAGCCTCTCTGCTGCTGCAGAGATGCGTTGGAAGTCAATAATACGCCTCCACAGTGGCGTTTAACTGCTTTGGCAATGCTGGGAAGTGTATCAGTAATGAATGATTAAGTGGAAGTGTAAATGAGCTCGGCTGAGCGTCACTGCTGTGGCAGTGGTGTGTAGAGGGGAAAGAAGCTCGGCTGAGCATCTCTACTGTTCCAGAGGTGCGTTGGAAGTCAGTAATAGAAGGGAAAAATACGCCTCCACAGAGATGTTTAACTGCTTTAGCAGTGCTGGGGGAGTGTATCAGTAATGAATGGCTAGGTGGAAGTGTATATGGGCTCGGCTGAGCGTCACTGCTGTGGCAGTGGTGTAGAAGGGAAAGAAGCTCGGCTGAGCATCTCTGCTGTTGCAAAGGTGCGTTGGAAGTCAGTAGTAGAAGGGAAATTACGCCTCCACAGAGACGTTTAACTGCTTTAGCAGTGCTGGGGGAGTGTATCAGTAATGAATGACTAGGTGGAAGTGTATATGAGCTCGGCTGAGCGTCACTGCTGTGGCAGTGGTGCATTGGATGTCAGTAATAGAAGGGAAAATACGCCTCCACAGAGACGTTTAACTGCTTTAGCAGTGCTGGGGAGTGTATCAGTAATGAATTGTTAAGTGGAAGTGTGTATGAGCTTGGCTGAGCGTCACTGCTGTGGCAGTGGTGTAGAGGGGAAAGAAGCTCGGCTGAGCGTCTCTGCTGCTGCAGAGGTGCATTGGAGGTCAGTAATAGAAGGGAAAATGTGCCTCCACAGAGACGTTTAACTGCTTTAGCAGTGCTGGGGAGTGTATCAGTAATGAATGATTAAGTGGAAGTGTATGTGAGCTCGGCTGAGCGTCACTGCTGTGGCAGTGGTGTGGAGGGTGAATAAGGCTCGGCTGAGCGTCTCTGCTGCTGCAGAGGTGTGATGGAAGTCAGTATAGGGAGGAAAGTACACCTCTGGAAATATATATGATGGCAGATTGGGGAGTTGTGTGAACTCCCGCCAGAACGTTGGTTCCGATCTCTTGTACTAAGGGTGTGAGCCTAGCTAGGCTAACAGAGTTGATGTGATGATGTAATGAGTGGGTGGGTAGTGTGAAGATAATATATGTACCCGCTAGCCTTTGCGGCTGAATTATTGCGGGGAGTGAGATGGACAGAAAATATAAAAAATAAAAAAGGAAATGTGAAGGGAAAAAGAAGAAGAAGAAGGTAGTTAGAAGAGTTTGTGAAGATAGGCGGGAGTTTGTGGAAAACAGATGGATTTATATGCTTCGAATTTATAAGGGTTGATGTTGGCTACTGAGAGTCAGCTGGGCTTCTCTGAGGTGATATTGGCTGAGGCGAATGTATGAACTGAAGGCGTTGGAGGACCAACGACCGAAAGTTTGTATCTGTTGTTGGGAGAGGCCGTTGTAAGCTGCTGTGGTGGCTGCTCCTATCCTGAATGAGTGTGTAGAGAATGGTTCTGGGGGAAAGCCTGAAATGCGGAGAACTTCTTTTAGGTGGTTTTGGAACCAGAAACGGGTTACTGGACGGTTAGCGTCAACAGTAAAAAGGGAGGCGAGGGGGTTTTGAGCTTATGATCTTCTGTAGTGTAAGAATGCTGAGAGGGTTTGGAATGGGTGTGTGGGTGCATTTAGTGAGGATGTGGAGTGTAATGGGCTGTCTGGTGTGTCTGGTAATGGGCTGTCTGGTGTGTAGAGGGGTGGGTGGGTTTTTTGTATGCCTTTGATGAGGAGGGTGGTTTGTGAATTTGTGATGAATCTGAGGGGGACCCATATATCAATTTGTGAAAAAACTGGATGCCGCTTAGATAGCTTCTAATGGAACTGGCTTGTATGTTTTTTGAGACATGTAAATGAGCAATGAATGAGGTGATGGAGAGAAGGGAAAAGTCTGGAAAAGGTGTATTAAACAGAAAGTGAAAGTATTTAAAAGCATTCCATGCTGTGAGATAAGATTGCAGAGTCCTGGGAGCAACTGCCTGGGGGATGAGAGAAATGGATGATATCCGGAGGTGGTATAGAGGGTGGTTTAAGGCAATATCATCTCTGAATAGGGATGGGGGATGGGGGTCCGCTTCTGGCGCCAATAGCCGAAACGAAGATAGGGGGAGGTTCCAAAGCCAGAGCGTTAGGCGGCGTAGGGAGAGGGATGGCTGTGAAAAGTGTGTAGGGGGGCGTGCGGCGGAAACTGGTGCGAGGAGGAAAGGAATCTGAGTTGGGCCTGTGCTGGTGTGTGCTGTAGGGAGTGAATGAAGAAAAGAGGGTGGGATAGGATGAGTTGTCTGAGAGAGGGATGGTTGGTTTGAAGGTATAGGATGGGAAGTGGGAGGTAAAGGAGGCATAGAAAAAGATTGATGAAGGGTAGGAGGAGCGGAAATATTAGACTGGATAGGGTTAGAAGAGGTAGGAGGAATTTGGGGACTAGTAGAAGAACTGGAGGGCCCAGGGAGGCCAAGAGAAAGAGGGGGGGGGAGTTGAGAAGAGCATTGAAAGGAAGTAGGGAGTCCTTGGTTAGAGTCCTGGTAGAGTGATGTAATTGGGGGTGGCTGGGAGTCTTGGGGGTGTGGTCTTGGAGGTGATCTGCTTGATACGTGTTTTGTTTTGGATTTTCTTTTTCCTGGTTGGGTGCGGGTGGGTTGAGGATAGGGGGTGTGTCGGGCGCTGGTTGTCCGGGGGTTGGGTCTTGAATGGGGGCTGAGTGACGGGTGGGAGTCCGAAGTGGAGTTGGTGTACAGTTTGAGTAGTTCCAGTTTATTGAGGCCGAGGTCTGCTAGGTGTTTGCGGAGTTCCGGTACAGTGATTCTTGAGGTTGGGTGGATGATGGATGAAGCGGAAGCTATTGATAAGGTAGGATATGCGTTTTGCTGTCTGTATGTGGGTGGAGATGTCTGAAGAAGCCTGGAGTTTGAACGGGTGGTGCGGTGGCTTCTTGTACCATCTTCTGGCTCAGTTAGAGGGTTTGGTGGTGCTGTAGGAAATTCGAGTGCTGCGATCTCATCTGTAAAGGTGGAATGATCTGGTGAGTGATCTTCTGGGTTATGGCTGGGATTGTTGTTGTTGCCGCTGTTGATGTTATTGTTGGTGTGCATTTTGATAAGGTAGTAGCTGCAGTGTTTTTATGGCTGAAGAAGTGGAAGTATAGTTGATTACTTTGTTTATGTTGAAGCTTGGTTGCAGCAGTTGTTGTAGAAGGTAGCTTAGCAAGTAGCAGTAGCAAGTAGCAGTAGCAGGTAGCAGTAGCAAGTAGCAGTAGCAAGTAGCAGTAGCAG
>CAIGQZ010005608.1:0-12571 GCA_903798205.1 Danio tinwini
ATTAGTTTTATATGGAATGACTATTCAGCATCCACAAGTTTAGTTCGTTTTGACTGACATTCATTCATTTATTTTCTTGTCGACTTAGTCCCTTTATTAATCTGGGGTCGCCACAGCGGAATGAACCGCCAACTTATCCAGCACATTTTTACGCAGCGGATGCCCTTCCAGCCGCAACCCATCTCTGGGAAACATCCACACACTCATTCACACTCATACACTACGGACAATTTAGCCTACCCAATTCACCTGTACCGCATGTCTTTGGACTGTGGGAGAAACCAGAGCACCCGGAGGAAACCCATGCGAACGCAGGGAGAACATGCAAACTCCACACAGAAACGCCAACTGACCCAGCCAAGATTCGAACCTGCAACCCAGCGACCTTCTTCAGGGCTCAAAATTAACCTTTTTTCTTGGTAGCACCGGTGCTCCTAACTTCAAAAATGTAGGCGCACCAGACGTTTAGTTGCACCCACCAAAAATTATAAGCACCGTTACATGTTTTATATTAACAGATTCTATTATATGATAACACTCTAATCGCAACTAACAAATAAACAAAGATCTGCATGCGCTCACCGGCCCTGCACGCACTGCTAGACGTGAATGAGATGAACTGAATTAACAATAATAACTGTGCTGTTCTCACGGGTGGTGTCTGATATTGCACAGATGATATTGACATATAACTTATTATTTGCATACGTCATCTTAATAGCAATAACTGTCTTTTCATGAGCTGCAACATTAGTTTCATCTCAATGAATGCATGCTCTTTAACGATGGTGAACGCGGTGTCAGTCGCTCGACTGACAGCATCGTGATGATTAAATAAAGTTAGAACATCTCGTGCTTAATGTGTAGATTCAGTGGCAAACATTGTTACCTGAAAAGTCTGTCCCACCGGCTTTACGGTAAATGCTTTAATCATTTTTATAGCGGACTTTAAACACTGGAAGTCTTTTATCCACTCTTTGAAAAGTGTATTGAATGCTGGAATGACATTCATTATATGATCACTAATCAGATCTACCATTATTTGTAACTTAGGTGATTTCTAAAACTAAAAATCTGTCAGTGTTGTTTTCATTCTCTCAGATCCAGACCATTACATTTTCGCGGCTGTAGCTCCCTGTCATCGGAACTGAGTGATTGACAGCTGATACTAACCAATCCATTCACGATCTGTGCTAGCGCAACTGAAAACGTCTGCATAGAGACACACTGCACATGCTGGTGAAGATTGTGGGTGTTTACAGTGGTTTGACTTATAAATATGAATTTGTAGCTAAATTGTTAGAGGTGCCACAAAGCATTTGCCATTGTTTACATCCTTGTTTACATCATCACTACAACATAACGTTAACGCTAGACACTATGCATGTAATAGATCAATATTAACACATAAAAATACTTACAGGTTGTGGCTCACAATCCCCAGCTTTGTTAGTTTGAAGAGTTTTAACTGAATCCAGCACTGAACTGGGAGAAATTCTGGAATATGTCCTTTCGCTGCTGAAAAAATCCAGCTTAAACCAGCCTAAGCTGGTTGGCTGGTTTTAGCTAATCGACACGCCTGTTTTTAGAGGGGTTTTGGCTATTTCTAGGCTGGTTTCCAGCCATTTCCAGCCTGGTCTTAGCTGGTCAGGCTGGGAGTTGACCACCTAAAACCAGCTTGACCAGTCAAAACCAGCTATGTCCAGCTTAAACCAGGCTGGTCAAGCTGGTTTTAGCTAATTTAAGCTGGTCATTTTCCAGCCTGACCAGCTAAGACCAGGCTGGAAATGACTGGAAACCAGCCTGGAAGTGGCCAAAACCCCTCTAAATCCAGGCTAGTCAACCAGCCAAAACCAGCCAACCAGCTTTGGCTGGTTTAAGCTATTTTTTAGCAGGGTTGTCAAATGCTAGCTTTATCTTTTTTTATAACTCTCTGGAACATAATTAAAATTAAATTGTAAGCACTTCTCTCTTTGTGTTGTGTCCTTTAGAAGCCCAAATACAGAAACAGAAAAGCAGCGCGTGGACGGCATTTTAGCTTTCTTTGCTATAACATTACAGAGCCTCTGGCCATGCCCCGTAGCTGCGCGGTGTGTATGCGTGTGGTGAATACATGTAACCTGAAATGCTTGTGATCTCACTAGCCCAGATGATTTTTTTTGTAGTCCTCAAAATTCGTTCTCTGCAGGCTTTGCTAAGCTAACTTTGTAAAAGTCAATGTCTCCCTTTGCATTGAAGTTTAAGCATATTCATTTCAGAGATGTTGTTTATGTTCACACAGCTACATTATACATCAACTACAGCTTAAAATTTGATATAGTAGTGGACCACCCCTTTAAATAAAAAAGAAATGCCAATCAGATGTCAACAACAATCCAGTTGTTCAGAGGTCTTATTGTTTTAGAAAATACATTTTTCAATTGAGCCAAAGCAATTGAGAATAAACTGTTATGCTTTCAGATAACCTATGTGCATTATAGTTAGGCTATAGTTTCACTTTAATCCATGTTTTACTTGAGATTTTGTACTTGTAACATGGTATTGACAAGTAGGTGTTTAGAGGATGTGTCATTTGCATTGGTTCAATTGCTTCAAAGTGTCAAAAAGCTTTGTTTCTCTTATCACAAGAGTGTAACACTGACTCGATTAAGCCCTGCTTTTCCTTTATTTTTGATTTCCCACAGTTCTATGTGTGCAGTACTCAAGTAACATCTGACCCAGTTTTGTTTTATTATAGGCCTGCATTGTTGCAAGGCAGGGATCCTGTTGGGAACTCTCTTGGCTTTGGCTCTGCAATGAGATCTTATGACAACGCAAGAACGTAACCTACTGCATTGCATACGTTCTCGCATACTTTCCTCCACATCAGCAGTATTCAGTTCGGCTTAGTGCGCAGTACACTGCTCTTCAATTCATGGTCCTACACGACGATTAAAATGAATGGCAAAAGAAGTATTATTAGGTCGCACTCATTAACACATAAAGACCTACAGGGAAGTGATGGATGACTTGAGGTGACCACCTCGAATATCTAATTATAATGTCACTCGTAATTATGGTTACAGTTTAACAGCGTTTTATTCGAGCACATAAACAGTGACGCACAATTGGTACTCCAGATTCTGATTGCTTATGCCTGGAGAACGTGGAGTGCTTTGTACCAATTAGTTGGCACTTAATTGCAATCCAGAGAGTGGCACTGTCAGCAACCGTACTCTCCCCACTTTAATGCTGGAAACGCATGGTCCTATGGCACCGTCTTTAGGTTTGATTATAATGATAACAATATCTAATTGCGTTGTTGCGCGCATTAAGAGCGTGTGGCGTCGTCTGCATATTTATGACTCGACATTCTCCCTTCATTAGTGCCACAGAGACCACTGACAAGTGAAACGGAGTTCTTCATTATCGTTTTAATTAACACCAAAGTCTTGAGGGGTAGCCATCGAGGTATCTGGAAAAACACGGTACGCATGGTTTCTAATTTTGTCCCTCTCTGTGGAGCTGGTTCCGAAAGTGGAATAATGCCGTGTGAAATGTGTGTCACGGATTGACTGAGTAAAACCGCATGGGATGTAAGAAAGTCCGATTATCAAGGTAGACTACGCCCTTGTTAGCGTGTTCCCTAAAACTCTTTAGAAAATGGAGGTTAATAATGTTTCCGATTTCTGGGCTACTTTCATTTGCTCTGGATGAGATGGAACCCATGTGGGAAATCTCTTTAATATCTCAATTGTTTCTCCTAGATGGCAGGGATAACTATAGAGAGCAATTTGAGAATTATCTTTAAATGTTTTACTTCTCTGTGCAAGAGCATTTCTAGTATGTTAGGGCTTCTGTGAGTTGTTATTGTAACAATAAGAGTTAAAGATGTGAGAGTTACAATTAAGGTTTGAAGATAGGAATTAAGTTTTCAAGGCCGTAAATAATTTAAAACACTAAAAAAATGCAGGGTTCCACAAAATGTATTCATGTTGTCCCTACACAAATTGATTTAAGTTAAGTTATATTTAAGTGATTTCTGTGTGAAGTTTGCCGTGTTCGCGCGGGTTTCCTCCGGGTGCTCCGGTTTCCCCCACAGTCCAGAGACATGTGCTATTGGTGAATTGAATAAGCTAAGTTGGCCGTAGTTTATGAGTGTAAATTTTAGAGTGTATAGATGATTCCCAGTATGGGTTGCAGCTGGAAGGGCATCTACTATGTAAAACATATGCTAAATAAGTTGGCGGTTCATTCCGCTGTGGTGACCCTTGATGCAAAAAAAGGGACTAAGCCATTAAAATGAATGAAAATACTGAAATTTACAAAGGTCATATTTATAATATAAAGATGGCATGAGACAAAAGGATGAATTGACAAAAAAGTGTTATGAAGTCATAAACTCAGATATAAAGAATGATAATTTTAGAACGATATCCTAATGAAAAGGTTTTTAGAATAAATTATGACAAAACCATGACTTTGAAAGAAAAATAAATATACAGTATATGTAAAGTCATTATATTGAGATGCTATAAAATCTAAAGATGATGTCATTACAGAGATTTTAAATTTAATACAAGTCAAGAGAGTTTCAGCATTTAAATGATGTGAATGTAAAAAAATATATATAAATTAACTAAACTTTTTAAAAGTAAGAAAGTATGGCAGCTTAAAGACACCTCTCATATAGAGAATGAAGTCATGTGAATTGCTCAGGTGTGTGTTCAGTGTAAAAATCTTGATGGTTCTATGGGTCCCGTTTATAATCTTTATTTTGCATTTTCTATTGGATTTAAGTCAGATGATTGGCTGGATTTTCTTTTTCTGAAACCATTTGTTTGTTTGGACTTTATTAATCCCAAACGAAAATTCACACGTTTGAGAGTTTTCTTGGCTGCGTTTTGGATTGTCTTTTTGAAATGTCCACTCTGGTTTCATCTTTATCATCCTGATAATGTAGATGTTGGGCAGAGGGTTGCTGAATAACTTCTGAGAGATTTCAGCTGCTGTCTGGGCTTTCACTGCATTTCTACATCTCCTATTCTTCTTGTGTTCAATGCTTTTTTTGTCATTTAATTTGATTACAGATAACCTAATTTTCATACAGGTAAATGTATTTATGTGGTTGTTACCAACATCTGGTGAAAATGTCAAGTCATAAGAACCTTTAGAAATATGGTTTCTGAGAAAAATGGTGATGTTCAATACTTATTTCCCCCACTATATGTATAATATTTATGACCAAACGACTTGCTTTAAATTCATAATTCACAAATCTCATAATTCTAATTCATAAACTTTGTTATAAGGTTAATTTGCCTAAGTATTATTATTATTATTATTATTATTATTATTATTATTACTATTATTATTATTATTATTATTATTATGTGACAGGAATGGGCTTCCACACAATCTCAGATACAATTTCAATCCATAAATAGGAGTTCAGTTTAATATCACATGTGTCTTCTCTACCGTTTTAGTAGAGATTTGAGTCTCGTGCAGTGCTGCTCATATTAGCCAAGATGTCAAAATCGGCAATAATTGTTTTGTTTGTTTGTTCTGCTTCCAAAACGTTTTTTATTTATTAATACATTTTTTTATGAAATATTATTAGAAAGTCTTGCAACCCCAGCAGATGCGCTACAGCTCAATGTTGTAACTGCTTTCACATCTGAGTCACTGATGAGAGTCCACAACATCCACTATGTCTGTGAGCAATACATTTTTTCATGGAAGCTGAATAAATATTAGATGTCAGTGAAGTGTTTTGTAAGCAAGATGAACTTTGTTTTATTGGTTTTTAGTGGTGAAACCCTCTTCCTGA
Source organism: Danio tinwini (assembly GCA_903798205.1). NCBI lineage: Eukaryota > Metazoa > Chordata > Actinopteri > Cypriniformes > Danionidae > Danio > Danio tinwini. The sequence goes on from CAIGQZ010005608.1 coordinate 5,813, forward strand.
GCTCTGTCAGGTTGCAAAGGGTCTTGTTCTGATCAACAAACTCTCTAATAGGGTGAACAGAAGAGCGGTGCGTCTGCTGTTTCATCAGAGGCTAATCATTTACATGATGCCCTGGATATCAGCATGGGCAAACATAGCCAGCAGAAGCTGTTTTTCTCCCACTCTCTTTCATTAATATTTAGTTGAGCAAATGTCCCTTGCTAGCATAAGGAAAGAGATGATACAAAATTATAAGAGGTTAAAAAAGGGATAACAAAACTTCACTATACATTTGCTAATACTTGCTTCAACCTCTTTTAGAACCACCTACAGGGCATTGAGATTTTTATCCAGACTCATATTAGAGCATCACATATTTCTGCAGATTTATCAGGTGAATATCTATAATATGAAAATCCAGTTCTACTATAGTAGATATTGGAAGAAAAATCTAATGTTGTGATATTTAGTTTTTCTGCATTACACTGTAAAAATTGTGCAAAAATTAGCTTTCCATATTTTTTAATTCATGTTTTATACCAAATACCCCCCATTTATTTCTGCTTTTGAATCGCATTATTGGACCTTGATCATTCTTGCAAAAAATCTAACCTGTAAAAAAAATAATAGTTTTAAGTGATATATTGTCTGGATTGGTGTTGTATATTATGGCAGTGGTCCTTGACCTTTTTATCTTTGGAGACCTGTCAACGGTTGACTATTTTACCGCAGCTCGAGAGGTAGGTGGGGGAGGTTATAAAACATGATTTACAAAATATGGAAAGCTGCTAATTTATGTACAATTTTTACAGTGTAGTGCAGAAAAACAAAATATCAACAGCTAGGCGACCATCAATAGTTTTCTCAGAGGATGACAAGCTGACAAAACATTGCGTTTGTCTGACATAAATAGTCTACCGAAATGTGTATATTCCATACAAATTATGGAAGCCAATCGGCCAGTTGCTGCCACGTAACTCGCGGTGTGCTCACAGCATTCTGAAAATTTTAGACGTTTTCAACTGTAGAAGCGTCTGGAAGGTGCTGCCAATATGCACACTTGCGATATGTGAACAGCCATCATCATTTGCGATCTCCAGCAGTTGATCTATTTCCTGCACAGACATGATGTATTCACCTGACTTGTTGACAAATGGGTGGCGGATCCATTCTTTGGCTGCTCGTGGGTCCTTCACTGGGCCTTTTCCCCTCTGCAAAGAAACTTTCCAAAGACGTCTGTTTCTTACACATTTTGCTGCTTGTGGGTTTAATTTTAAGATTACGGTCATTTTTTGAAAAAGATCGTTTAGACTCAGACAATAAATAAAACGAAAATAATTAATGATTTTTAGTGTTGCTTCGATAAGCTTAGATGCACATAACAGTAAAAATGGTTGTAAACTGATCGTCTCACAGCAAGAAGGTCGCTGGTTTGTGCCCCGGCTGGGTCAGTTGGCATTTCTGTGTGGAGTTTGCATGTTTTTCTCGTGTTTGCACGAGTTTCTTCTAGGTGCTCTGGTTTCCCCCACAGTCCAAAGACATCTGCTATAGGTGAACTGAATAAGCTAAATTTTCTGTAGTGTAAGTCTGTGAAAAAGTGTATATGGGTGTTTCCCAGTGTTGGGTTGCAGCTGGAAGGGCTTCCGCTGCGTAAAACATATGCTGGATACTTTGGCTGTTCATTCCGCTGTGGTGACCCCTGATTAATAAATGGACTTAGCCGAAAATAAAATAAATGAATGAATGAATGAATTCATGTGTGGCCCAGTACCAATTGATCCGGGGGTTGGTGACCACTGTATTACAGTACGTACACCTTGTAATAAACACCCAGTACATGTTCTGTAATTTTACAGACTTCTTTTTCTCTATATATTGTTTCAAACTACAAAAATGTCAATAAAAGTCACTTTGTTAAACCCTAGAGTTGAATTTTCAACATTAAAAGTCAACAGAGCAGAGATCAAGCTCCATAATACAATTCACAACCATAAATAAGCGGCAACACTTCGGAGTTTAACTTTCGCACTTTGGTAAAGGTTTTTTTTTTCCTCCTCGACTTGTAGAGCTGCACATCAATGGATTACTCTTCAGTGTTTGGACTCTCAGCAGTGAATATTAAGACACATTGAACTGAACTGAACTTAAACTCTGAAAACTGAACTGACACCGTTTCAATTCACTATAATCTTCTATGTGAAGCTGCTTTGACATCATCTACATCGTAAAAAGGCTATACAAATAAAGATGAATTGATTTGAATTACAAAGTACAGATACTGCTAATTAACATTTTTTTGTTGTTGCTTTTTTTACATTATTTATATTGCGATATGAACATGATTTCATAAGATGACGCCATTTAGAACGATATCATAATTGGAAATTGATTGAGATGATTTTGGAGGTAAATCAATTTAAATAAAACATACAAAATGATACAAAAATAAACAGAATAAAATAAAGCACAGATAGAACAAAGATAAAAACGAGATGAACACAATTCATTTAATTTCATGTGCCCATATGGTTTCAATTTTCTTGAAATCTTACAGTCACAAGCTTTAAAAACAAATCCAAATCCCAAAAAAAGTTACAAAAAAATGTTCAAACTGAAGTTCCTGGTTAATTATTATTGCAGATCCTGTGATGGGACTTTAGCGAATGCTTACATTGCAATAATGATGCTGAAACGATATGTTGTGCAGTCCTACTTTTGACAAATGAAAACTACCAAAGCTTTTATTTATCATAGGCAATGTTAATGCCTAATAATGTATATAAAATAAAATAAAAAAAAAATTATAAGGACATAACTTACAATAAGGTTCCTTTAGTTAACGTTGGTTAATGTACTTACTAACAGGAACTAAGTATGAACAGTACTTGTACAGCATTTATTAATCATAGTTCAAATTTTACTAATACCTCATAAAAAAAATCCACATTTATGCTTGTTCACGTTAGTAATCCACCATGAGTTAAGGCAAGGCAAGTTTATTTATATAGCACATTTCATACACAGTGGCAATTCAAAGTGCTTTCCATAAACAGGAATTAAAGAATATAAAAATGATTAAAATAAAAAAAAAATAAAACAGATAAAAACATATTAAAATGTGTTTTAACGGGTTATAAAAGAATAAAAAGAACAGAAAGACATACTAGTGCGATCTGTCAGACTTAGCACAGTGCTCATTTAGTAAAGGCACAGCTAAACCAATGTGTTTTCAGTCTTGATTTGAATGTGCCTAATGTTGGAGCACATCTGATCATTTCTGGAAGTTGATTCCAGCAGCAGGGTGTGTAGTAGCTGAAGCCGATTCACCCTGCTTTGACTGAACTCTTGGAACATCTAATTTAATTGATCATAATGATTTGAGTGATCTGTTAAGTTTGTATTCAGTGAGCATATCTGTAATGTATTGAGGTCCTAGGCCATTTAGTGATTTATTGACAAGTAATAATACTTTTAAAATCTATTCTGAATGTAACTGGGAGCCAGTGTAAAGACCTGAGGACAGATGTGATGTGCTCAGATTTTTTTGGTTCTGGTCAGAATCCTGGCCGCAGCGTTCTGGATGAGCTGCAACTGTCTGACTCTCTTTTTGGGAAGGCCAGTGAGGAGTCCATTACAGTAATCCACCCTGCTGGTGGTAAAAGTTTCTCTAAGTCTTCACTGGAAACAAAGCATCTAATTCTTGCAATGTTTTCAAGATGATAGTATGCTGATTTACTAACTGCTTTGACATGACTAATGAAACTCATGTCTGACTCCAGAATGACACTAAGATTCTTGAATAATTTTTTGTTGTTAACATGAACTAACGATGAACAAATGCATTTTCATTAACTAACATGAACAAATATTGTAATAAGTGATTGTTCATTGTTTGTTCATGTTAGTAAATGCTTTGACTTAATAATACAACCTTCTTGGAAAAAGTGCTAGTAATTATATTTGTTTTATAAAATGGAGTTAATAACTAATATATTTTTAGTTGCATTTTGAATAGGGGTGTCAAAATTAATAGTTTCTTCGGTGCACCGCAATGCAGATGAACACAATTTGATATTGGTTCAGTAATAGATCAGAACCGGTTATTACGCACTGACGTTATTTATCCCCTATGCGTGATGTCGCGGTAGAACACTATGACGAAGAAGGCGAGGGTGAGTAAATAAAAGCAGATCTTTCACTGACACTGAGAAATGGTAAAGCAGGAGCAGTTATTTCACTACTAGAGAGAAATGCTGTAAAACTCCATCTCTCTCACACACACACACACACACACACTTTTTGGGCATTTGACCCGTTGGCATGTTCGCGAGGTAAATTTTCCTCTCCTCTCGGCTGTTAAAGTGATACTTTAGGATCCAGACACAAGCGTGCCTGTGGTGCGAGTTTATTGTATTGTTTATTCTATTACGGATTACCTGATAACCGTATTATGCGCATATAGACTGACCCGCGGCTGTTTTTCCCACGTCACTCATGGTGGCGCTTTCGTTTCTAATCGCAGCCCTTTCTGTTGAGCGCGTGAAGACAATGACAAATCATAGGGGTGTAAGAACTTGCCAGTGCTCAAAAAGCAAGCGGGATCATATTTACATTAGTTTATTTGTTATGAATGCTCATGCTGTCTTCTGTGCATGTATTTTTGAATGTTTTGTATAAAACATTTACAGAGTGTTTTTTTTTTTGAGCAGGTAAAGTTAAAGGTACAGTTCATATTATAGATTTTAATAAAAAAAAAAATCTTGTGTTGTAAAGAAAAAAATCTAATTATGTGTCAACTTATCCAGCATGTGTTTTACGCAGCGGATGCCCTTTCAGCCGCAACCCATCTCTGGGAAACATTTACACACACTCATTCACATTCATACACTACGGACAATTTAGCCTACCCAATTCACCTTTACAGCATGTCTTTGGACTGTGGGGGAAACCGGAGCACCCGGAGGAAACCCACGCAAACGCTGGGAGAACATGCAAACTCCACACAGAAATGCCAACTGACCCAGCCAAGGCTCGAACCTGCGACCCAACGACCTCCTTGCTGTCACCTACTGCACCACTGCGTTGCTCACGATTTTTAATTTGTTGGAAACATTTGTTTACTTTGAACATGTATATACGATAAAGCAATACACTACTTTTTTTTATATATTATACATGTAACCTTTTTGTAGCTAAGGTTACTATAATACACTGTAAAAAAACTAAAAGAAAAAAAAATGAAAACAATTAATTAAATTTAATTTAACTCAACAATTCTTTTTAGGTTGCTTTAACTTATTTTGCTTTTAACTTCAACAAAAAAATTGAGTTACATAACGTTTAACATAATATTTTTATTTAGTTTGATTTATGTAAGCTGAGATGACTAGAAATGTTAACTTGATTCATTTAATAAACTAAAGGCAGCAATATTTTTTTACAGTGTACAGTACTGTATATTGTGAAGAAAGCTTAAAAAGACAAACAAACAAGAAAATGTGATCTCTTGTACACACACTTGAGTCATCTTAACCCCTGTGTTTCCCCACTCTGTAGACTGGTGTTTCTGTGGAATAAGTGGTTTAATGAGGGAGTGTTTTTGCGATGACTGGGTCAAGCTGAACACCCATCTATGTGTCGTGGCTCATACCAGCTTTAGCAGGCTCACACACCTGTCCGGCCCCTTCAAAGCTCCTCTCCTGCCCATAAATAATTGTACACAGGCAGGTGCCAGTGCAAATGCTGCCCGGCTCTTGATCAAACCAGCGTCAGACGCCCCTGAGCAACACGAGTGGTTCTTATGAGCGCAAGCGTCAAAATCAACAAGGTCTTGCAGGCAGCTCTGAAGCACGCTGTGCGTCAACTGAGCAAACCAAGTGTCAGGAATCAGACGACTAGAAGAGACTCAAAAAACTTCAGACTGGGATTGATATGTGTTGCTCTGATCACTCTGTTCTGAAGTTAAAAATAAAAAAAGTTGTGGTAACTTCTTAAACCTCTTCAAATTTTGAAGTACTGTGGAACAATAGGCCTCTTTTATGCCTTAAAGTCAAAGAGTTTTGATTTTTGCAACTATTTTGTGTGGCTCTTTTGTGTGTGTGAGTGTGTGAGAGAGAGATAGGGGTTTTTATGTGCAGCTTTTTTTTGTTTTCAATTTTGATTATTTTGAATTGAAAGAATTGAAACCAGGCAAGATCAAACAGTTAATGTCACAGATTCAGTTTTATTTCCCTCAAATTCCATGTTTTATAAAAACAATAAACTTCTTATATAGAGATTCAGTTTGGTCGATTTAGTAAGATTTTAATTAAAAATCCCACCAACCAACCAATCAATCCAACAAACAAAGCATTAATCAATCGAACTATCCATCCATCCATTCGTCAGTCAGTCAGTCCATCCACCAATCCAACAACCAATCCGTCCATCCAACATTTCATCCAACCATCCATCCAACCACTGACCCACTCACCCAGCCTGTCCGTCCGTCCCTCCACCAATGCATCAGTCTATTTATCTATCCACCCACCAGTGCACCTATCCATACATGCATCCATCCATCCACACACCAATGCACCCACCCACCAATGCATCAGTCTATCTATCCATCCACACACCAATGCACCCACCCACCAACGCATCAGTCTATCTATCCATCCACCCACCATTGCACCCATCCACAAATGCATCAGTCCATCCATCCATTTACCCACCCACCCACCCACCAATGCATGTCTATCCATCCGTCCATCCACCCACCAATGCATCAGTCTATCCACT
>CAIGQZ010005678.1:0-16538 GCA_903798205.1 Danio tinwini
TATATATATATTGTAAAAAATGCAGGGTTCCAGACAATTCATTCATGTTGTCCCAACAGAAGTTAACTTAACATTTTTAACAAATTTATGTAACATAAAAAATTAAGTTGTCCCAATGAAATATCAATAATTGTGTTGACTCAGCTTATTTTAAATAAGTAGTTTGAACAAGCAAAAAAAAAATATTTTTTGATTGTATATATATAGTGCATCCAGAAAGTGTTCATAGCGCTTGATTTTTCCACATTTCTTTTATGTTACAGCCTCATTACAAAATGGATTAAATTTATTTATTTCCTCAAAATTCTAGACACAAAACCCCATAATGACAATGTGAAAAAGATTTTTTGAAATTGTTGCAAATTTATTAAAAACCTGAAAATCACATGTACACAAGTATTCACAGCCTTTGCTCAATACTTTGTTGATTCACCTTTGGCAGCAATTACAGCCTCAAGTCTTTTTGAATATGATGCCACAAGCTTGGCACACCTGTCTTTGGGAATTTTTGCCCATTTCTCTTTGCAGAACATCTTAAGCTCTATCAGGTTGGAAGGGAAGTGACGATGTACAGCATTTTCAGATCTCTCCAGAAATATTCAATAGGATTTAAGTCTGGGCTCTGGCTGGGCCACTCAAGGACATTCACAGAGTTGTTGTGAAGCCACTCCATTGATATTTTAGCGGCGTGCTTTGGGTCATTATCCTGCTGGAAGATGAACCGTCACCCCAGTCTGAAGTCAAGAGCCCTCTGAAGCAGGTTTCCATTCAGGATGTCTCTGTACATTGCTGTGTTCATCTTTCCCTCTATCCTGACTAGTCTTCCAGTTCCTGCTGCTGAAAAACATCCCCACAGCATGATGCTGCCACCACCATACTTCACTGTAGGGATTGTATTAGCCTGGTTATGAGCGATGCCTGGTTTTCTCCAAAAGTAATGCCTGGAACGCCTTGATCACTTCGCTGACTAAGACCCTTCACCCCCGATCACTCAGCTTAGATGGCCGGCCAGCTCTAGGAAGACTTATGATGGTTCCAAACACCTTCCTCTTATGGATGATGGAGGCCACTGTGCTCATTGGAACTTTCAGAGAAGCAGAAATGTTTCTGTAACCTTCCCCAGTCTTATGCCTCGAGACAATCCTGTTTCAAAGGTCTACAGACAATTCCTTTGTCTGTTTGTTGTTTGTGCTTTGACATGCACTGTCAACCATGGGACCTTATATAGACAGGTTTATGACTTTTTAAATCATGTCCAAATCAACTGAATTTACCACAGGTGAACTCCAATTAAGCTGCTAAACATCTCAAGAATGATCAGTGGAAACAGAATGTACCTGGGCTCAATTTAGAGCTTCACGGCAAAGGCTGTGAATACTTCTGTACATGTGATTTTTCAGGTTTTTATTTTTAATAAATTTGCAACAATTTCAAAAACTTTTTTTTCACATTGTCATTATGGGCTATTGTGTGTATAATTTTGAGGTAATAAATTAATTTAATCCATTTTGAAATAAGGCTGTAACATAAAATATGTGGTAAAAGTGAAGCGCTTTCCGGATGCACTGTTATATATATATATATATATATATATATATATAAAGACACACAAGCACATGTTGAAGTATTATTGTTTTGAGTAAATAGACTTCTAGTCTAAAGAACAAAATTCTTTATTCAGATTTGAACGTTACACAAATTTTATATGGGTTTACAATGACATGCATAGGAATGTGCACATTATGATAAAATTTTCCTTGTGTAGTGAAATATCTTTTTCTAAGACTGAAAGTGACAGAGCAGACACTGAATGACGGTTAAATATGAAATGACTTCAAATAATGCACCAATAATGCACCTGTTGTCTTCTATCTGTGACGTACATAATGAATGACTTGCACAACTTCTATGATAAACAATTAGATATGAAATATTTTATGACTTGATTTTAATGATTCGTCAGAGTAGGACCCATTATAAAAGGAGTCCTTAAACCAACATCTTTTATAAAATTAATTTGTTTGTGTGAAACCAGCCTGATCTCTCGAGGAAACTGTCAGTTTAGTGTCTAATTCATATGAATTCATGTGAGTTCAGTCATACAAATATGTATGATTTTTAAAATGAGGCATGACACCAAACCAAACCCCACCCCTAATTCCAACTGTCACTGGGGAATGAGCAAGTCATATTAAATTGTACAAATGAGGTCATACAAATTTATCTGAATTAGCCTATGAATTACTGTGGGATATGCATTGGTGAAGCCTATTTGAATACACTCATTACATTTCTCGGCATGCGTTGAAAAAGAATACGTTTTTAGAAGATTTCTCCATTTATTTGACATTGCTATTTAGTCATATAACTGGTAGAAATTTATTTAAACATAATGATGAAAGCCAGTTGAGATGCCAAACAAATTGTGATCCAATCAATTAAAGCACAACTTTTTATTTACTGTATTGAATTGTTACATCCCATTCGTTATTTTTACTTGTTTTTGACCCTTCAGTTATTGCAGATTTAGTTCTAGAACTAAAAAATAAACCCTCATGAAAACATTCTGTCACAAAAACACTTACTTAACGGTTTCTTTAAATGTTTCAGCAATCCTATGCAAAATGCTCCGGGAAGTGGAGAATTACATCACAAACTTGCATTACCACAATACTCTTGAAGTCATCGCAAAGAGCAAAGCCCATATTCCCAAAACATTTTATCTTACCACTAAGAGTTCTCCTAAAATGCAGTAAACGTTTTAAGTTAAGAGCTTTCTGTTCACAAAGCTGCTGAGACAAACTTTTACTAAGGATTATAGAGAAGTTTTAATCTAAGAGTAAGGGCAGGGTCAACCTTGTTGGTATGGATGATGCCAGCATGATTACTATGCACACAGTGATTGGCTTCTCTATCAGCCAAGAATCAGCGGAGAAGTCTCTGTCAGAGATTTAGTTATAAAAATGATATTATGTTGCCAGGAGAAGAGAAGAATTGCATTTCTAAAAAGTATGTTCCTTGATTTTAGTGTTTAAGACATTAAATAAAGATGTTCTTCTAATGTAAGTTAAGTTAATGCGTTTTGTTGGAAAATACTTCTGTGAAAAAGATTACTTATATATTAAATATTTTGATCTTATTAAATGTGTATTTACAGAACATATATTTGCTTAAATGTAATATTGCTAATATAGTTGTATAAATTGAAATGAATGTAAAAAAATGTAAAAACTGTTTAAAGCAAATTAAACTTGTTAAAAACTCAGATTGCTTAAAACATTGCTTAAAACAACCATTTTAGAGTAGTCTGTGATTTGGTATTATTCATTTAGTCATCCTATTTACTATTTCTAATGCTTTGTAAAATACTTATAGCCATATACTTCACAAAAAGTCAACATATGAGCCTTGTCCTTGTCTTTCATCACTTGTACATGAACCACGAGTGAGACGGAGGAAATTAAAGCACACAATCAGATACTCAAGAAATCATCTTTAATCTCTAAATACTTATATTAAAAATGTTGACAGAGGCTTGTGATATAAGAATGAGAGTGGATCATAATTAAATGCATAGGCCTATTTTCCGTGGAGTGATGGATTTAAGGTATCCTGCTATTTTTATTTGACGGAAGATGGGAAAAACCGCCAGTTCTTAAAAAGGATTCAGTCAGTGTTTTGTTTTGTAATCTAAATTTGTCATTTAAGTGAAAAATATCTAGGGCAGGACTATTTATTTTATCCTTTTCAGTTAGTTTATACGTTTTTTTTCTGTGCTGTTGAAAACACTGATGTTCTGTTGTTAAGTTCTGTTGTTAATAAAATGCAATATTATTGTGTCAGACACAAAATACACTTGTCAATTATTTTTATTAATTAATAATAATTTAATATTAATCTGACCAGCTAACCGTTAATATTCGGTTAAAAAGCGGCAGTTGTCGATTGGTAAAATTAACCAAAATGAGCATCCCTAATTGTTCGCCTAAAGTATAACAATGTACGCTAGCGAAACAAACATTATTAATTTTGATTTCGCATGGACTTCAGGTAAACTGAAGCTAACAAATATCTTTTTTGGGAACTCAAGTTATCTAGCCTCTTAGCAAAAGCAAGAATAAAATTCTACAAAACTACTAACATCCTTTCTGTAGCGCTGCTTAAAAAACAACTGTTTTGCTTGGCATTATACCATCACAATTCATTTTGTGCCAGGGAACCCACCAACTCCAATTATTGTATTGAGGCTTCACACAAGAGCCTCCATTTCCCTTTGCCATGTGTGGGAACCTTTTAGCATCTAAACCTTTGCCAGCATCAGTTCTGAGTTTCCTCAGCGCCACCTTGGTGAACAGCATGATCAAAAGCAACGCTAATGTCAAGGCACCCTCCCCCAGTCCCCTGTAATCATTCCCACAATATTGTGGGCAGCCAAACCACGCGTGCTTTGTGTCTGTCATTAATAGACATGTGTTCCATATAAAATAAACCTGACTCACAATAGCCTGCCACTGAACCTTACTGCTGGTTGCGTGACAGAGGAGAGACTGTCTGCATGTGGATCCATTATTGTAATGTTGTGATGCTAATGTTCAAGTAACATTTTAAAGAGCAAGGGAGGCAAAAGGGGGAGAGGGCGAGGAAAGAGTGGAGTTATGGTCCAAGATACTGAGATGAGAGAGAGGTTCAGGTAATTTGAACTCCATAAAGACTTTCATTTACACACACGTTCCTTATACGGAGAAAATGCCACGTACTTTAAGCTTCTCTTAAAAGTATTTTAAGGAGCCAAAAACATAGATTAAGCTGGTTAATCCGTAAATGCTAAAATGTCTAATATAGATTGGACATTAGATGAAAACAATAAGTAAACATTATTTTAGAGGTGCTTATGTTTTTGGTAAAAAACAGTAGTAATACATAGTAAACCTTAAAAAATGAAGTATTACACTTTTAACTGAATAATTACAGCCAGATTGTAACATTTTGCACAAGCACTAAACATATTTTGCTGTAAAAAATTGGCTAATACTCTCAGTATTACTGAGGTTTTTTTCAGTATGTTGATGTACTTGCAACTGAAACAGAATACTGAGTAGGGGGCTGGGCTTTTTTTGTGTGCATCATTCGTTTGTAGCAAACTAACGGTAAGAAACTAATGGCCCTTTTTCACTGAGTGGTACGGTATGGTGTTGTACACTTTTATGGCCCTTTCCACTGTCAAAAGGTACCAAAAAGTGAACCATACCATACCACTTTGCAAAGGGTACCTAGCACAACAAAAGGGTACCAAAAGGCAAAGCGAGACGCACAGCTAATTGCTATTGAAGCTAAGCAGGGCTGCGCCCGGTCAGTACCTGAATAGGAGACCACATGGGAAAGCTAGGTTGCTGCCGGAAGTGGTGTTAGTGAGGCCAGCAGTGGGTGCCCAACCTGCGGTCTGTGTGGGTCCTAATGCCCCAGTATAGTGACAGGGACTCTATACTGCTCAGTGAGCGCCTGTCTTTCGGATGAGACGTTAAACCGAGGTCCTGACTCTCTGTGGTCATTAAAAATCCCAGAATGTCCTTCGAAAAAGAGTAGGGGTTTAATCCTGGCATCCTGGCCAAATCTGCCCACTGGCCTCTGTCCATCATGGCATCCTTACCCTCCCCATATCATAATTGGCTTCATCACTCTGTCTCCTCTCCACCAATCAGCTGCTGTGTGGTGTGCGGTCTGGCGCAAAATAGCTGCCGTCATGTCGTCCAGGTGGATGTTGCACACTGGTGGTGGATGAGGAGATCCCCCCCCCCCCCCCCATTGTGTAAAGTGCTTTGAGTACCCAGAAAAGCACTATATAAATGTAAGGAATTATTATTATTATTATTATTATTATTGTTGCTACGCCTGTCAAGCTTTCGTGCATACAATTTCTATTCTAATTAGCAGTTAAGTGGAAAAAAACTATTAAATTGAAATGCAACTCAAAGCGTAAATAGCAAAAGTGAACAAATAGATTTTCCCTATACCACCAAATGTTGAATTGACACCAAATATAAAAGCAGACACTAACCCGCTATAAAATCATCACCAATGACTAAATCTCCAAAAGACAGACGAAAACATCAGTGAATTGTAGCTTTGACATGGGCATGAGGGTTATAAATGACTGAAAAACAGCTGCGGGTACAGTATATTGATCGCAAGTGCTCAGTTTGTGATCACATCTCGGTTTTGTTCAGTTAATATCTAATTTCAAATATTCGTAGCTTGAAACAGATGGAAATATGATTGCTATTAGTATGACTACTATGGCGAAAGCTGAAAAGCTCGAAAGCTTGACAAAGCTCCTGCGTGTAGCTACGGCTGCTAAGCCACGATTGATGTGTGATGGTTTTTGGGTGTGGCTTAGCGAAGGGTCAGTTGGTTTACAGAGATACGTCACTTACGCATACACAAGCAGGAGAATGAAAACAAAGAAACCGCCATTTTTAAATACACAGGCAAGACATTGCATCGTGATATTATATACATATAATGAGCCATGGTCGACCCGAGCTAAAACAAACTTTGTTGTTGTCTTGATGAACAGCCGCAAAGCCAAGAAGAACAAAATCTGCCGTGTCCTGTTTTTGTTTTACAAGGCCGTTTAAAAATGTGAGCGTTTTCACTTTCTCCAGAGAGCACGCGATCACTTGTGTGCACGTCATCTATAGTTGAAATAACAAACTTTTTGAGCTGATAATAATATGCGCGTGATTATTGAAGTACTTCTGACATCAGATCCTTTCATAAATGGACAAAGGTGAGACTAAAGAGCGAAAAAACAAAGGAGAAGCCGGAAAAAACAGAGCAAATTCTTTTTTCAGCACTCTACACCATGAACAAACTGCCATGTTTAACTATTATCATTGCCTTTTGGACTATTATGAACAGTTTGCACTGACTGGGCTATATGTTCCGTGTTGTTTTTGAACCCAAATAAGGACTAAATGTATGCTGTGTGTAGTATTTCTGTAATTGGTAACATATCGAAGACTGTAAGGGGCTGTATGTGTTCATATATATTGCAGGGCTCAAAATTGCGACCGTTTTGGTCGCATATGCGCCAAAATATTATCAATGCGACCTTAAAATATTTTTGGGAGCACTTGTGCGAGTGCATAAAATTGTTGTTTTCACAGCAAAATGTTCACCACATGCACGGGTTCAGGAGGCATTCACACATTAAGCATCTTTGCACCTAAAAACACCAAACGCAGCGCTCAGGAATGATTTAAAACAGTTGACATGTCAACTTGCTGCAGTAAACAAAGCCCGCAATGCTTGTCCCGCCTTCAAGCTCTTCTTATTGGCCCACTGCGCTAGAACTGAATTGATTGATTAATATCATTGAAATTGATTGATTAATATCAGCTGTCAATCACTCAGTTCCGATGACAGGGAGCTACAACTGCAAAAAAGTGAAGATCTGGATACAAGAGAATGAAAACAACACTGACAGATTTAGTTTTAGAAACCACCTAAAGTTACAAAAAATGGCAGATGTAATTAGTGATCATGTAATGAATGTCAATCCAGCATTTACACTTTTCGAAGAGTGGATAAAATACTTCCAGTGTTTAAAGTCCGCAATAAAAATGACTAAAGCCATTAACTGTAAAGCCGGTGGAACAGAGTGTGGAGAGGTAAGCATGATCGAACACCCAATGAGGGGGGAGAGCATGCTCGGAGCCCGGCAGCTAATCAGCAGGCCAATCAGAAATAATAAATAACACCTGTTTATTCTAGTGATTGGGCCGGAGAGACACCCTTCTTAAGGAGAAGGAGCAGCCGGGAGAGAGAGAGGAGAGAGCACCCACACAGACACCAGAGCTTGTGTGTGTGTGTACATTTTAAAAATAAAAAGCAAATTACTTACCTTATATCGCCGACCCTGTCTTCTTTTTCCACACAACAACGAACTATATTACACAGAGTTTTTAGGTAACTGTTTGCCCCTGAATCGAAACATTTTAAGCACGAGATGTTCTAACGTTATTTAACGTTATTCGTCATGATGCTGTCAGTTGTGTGACTGACACCGTGTTCACCATCGCTAAACAGCATGCATTCACCGAGATAGAAACTAATATTGCAGCTCATGAAAAGACCATTATTGCTATTAAGATGACGTATGCAAATAATAAGTTATATGTCAATAGCATCTGTGCAATATCAGACAGCACCCGTGAGAACAGCACAATTATTATTGTTAACTCAGTTCATCTCACTCACATCAAGCAGTGCCTGCAGGGCCTGTGAGCGTATGCAGATTTTTGTTTATTTGTTAGCTTTGATTTAGTGTTGACTTCAAATGCAATAAAATCTGTTCATATAAAATGTGTAGTAACGGTGCTCATCATTTTTAGTAGGTGCGACTAAATTTTGTCTGGTGTGCCTACATTTTTGAAGTTAGGAGCACCGGTGCTACCAAGAAAAAAGGTTAATTTCAGAATCAGAATCAGAATTAGTTTTATTGCCAAGTATGCTTCACACACACAAGGAATTTGTTTTGGCAACAGAAGTTTCCAGTGTACATAAAACATTAAACATTAAACAGAGATGCAGTTAGTCAAAAAGATCTGGATGTTGAGTTGTATGTACAGATATGTTGTAAATATACAGGTTATAAGGTGCTGTGTACAAGTGCGTATGAGAAAGTATTGCACGTTTATTGCACAGTAGGGAAATATTTAACTGTTCATGAGGTAGATGGCCTGAGGAAAGAAACTTTTCCTGTGTCTGGCTGTTTTTGTGCTTGGTGCTCTGTAGCACCGACCAGACAGTAAAAGTTCTAACAGGTAGTGTGCAGGGTGTGAGTTGTCCAGAGTGATTTTACGAGCCCTTTTACTCACTCTGGAATCGAGTCTGGAATAGACTCTGGAATTTGAGTCCTGTATTGCATTTATTTATTTATTTTATATAATTGCAGACGTTACAGTAGACTATTTTGCACTGTCACTAATCTGCAGCTAAAATCAAATTATGTTCATAGAAAGATTAGTAATGTACATGTATACACAAGTATTTATGTGTATAAAGCATCTGTTTTATGAGAAGTGCTTCTGATATGATATGTGAATGACCCGTACAGCTTTACTTTAAGGGAGATTTCCTCAAGCGAAAATGAATGTCGATTGAAACTTTCTGTCGTACACCACGCCTATCAAAAGAGTAGTGAAAACACAAGCCTGATTAAAGTGACCCGTACCAACCTGTACAGTACCGTACTGTACCACTCAGTGGAAATGGGCCATAAAGGAACACAAATATTAGTGCTACAAAGGTGTGGAGAGTTATTTTTGTGGCTGAACTCGTTGCATGTGCATTCATTGATGTTTTTATTACGCACAATACAATTTAGGCCCAATCCCAATTCTACTTCTTAGCCCTTCCCCTACCCCTCGTTTTGCGCGTTTACGCCAAGAGGTAGGGGTGTCCCAATTCTCTAATCACAACTCCTGTACAGCAGTTCCACAACATTCTGACACTCGATGACACTCCAATACCCTGCCAGAAAAGTCTAGTGGCTGAGAATGAGCTTTTTACAATGTCTGCTATAATGTTAGTGTTGTTTTCGTGTATTTTTCGTGTATTGCCACATTATATAATTATGATAACATAATATATGCCTTCAGTGGTTTCCTGAAGATAAATACCAAAAAACAACACAACTGGAATAACTACAGCAGTCGCAATCGTCTGATCTCATATGAAGCAAGAGATCGCGATGACATATGATGACATGTGCAGGTGTTGTAGTGCTGTCCCAATTCTTAGGGGTAAATTTTGAAGCCCTTCCCCTTAACCCTCGGTTGTAAGGGCCAAGGGGAAAGGGTAGGGGTACAAAAATAGGGATTGGGCCTTAGTAAGTATTTCAAACAAAAATAACATGTCTTAATTAGGCATAGGACCGTTTTCAAGGTATACCAGGGTTTGTGAAAGTCAAGTTTTTAAAACTGCCAAAATTTTCAGCTATACCGCTCCTACAATATATGTAAGATTTTTTTTTTACATGTGTTTTTTTTTTATGACAACAGTATCTCCAGCAGAAAAGATATCCAATGATGGTGGTTTAAATTGTAAATAAATCAGTGTTTTTGAAACTAATGAAGACAGCAGAAGTCTATGATTTATTTAAATGCTTAAGCCTGTCATGTTTACGTTCCAAAATACTTGAATTGTTTCTCAAAATAAAATAGATTTTGTTCAAAAGTGGATAAAGTTTTAGTTTTTTACCTTTACATTTAAAAAGAATATATCTTAGAGCAGTCATCACAATACCGTGAAACCGTGATGTTTTATCCAAGGTTATCATACTGCCAGAATCTTTTACCGGCCCATACCTAGTCTTAATGTAATTTGCTAGCAGCTAAAAATCCAACAAATCCAACAAATAGGTTAAAAGTTTAACCTAAAAAGATTTAAACATGTTAAACAACCTAGCATTTTTCATAGTAAATCATGCAGGATTGGAACAACCCATCAACAGCATTTCTTACAGTGTTCTAAATTAGGGATTAGATTCAGGGATAACACCCGGTTACTAAAATTCACGTTAAACTTTCATTGAAGTGCCTAAATTGTTATATTATTTTGTGGGAATGATTTTTATGCTACAGATGCCATCAATATATCTTAAACTGCATTAAACCTACAGTACTACTTTAACCTCTACACCAGTTTCAATGCGCTCACTGTTAAAAAGGAAAACGGCAACTCATATCTCACATAATCTCATTCTCTGCTAAACTGTGATTGTTGTGTGAAATTATTGCATTAGGGCTGTGCTCATTAGCTCTATGGCTGCTGGAGCCTCTGTTAGTCCTGCACTGGGATGGACTGTCAGATCCAGTGGAATGCTTGAGAGGTGATGGGGTAAATAATGAGAACAGAGGGGGCAAACAGACCCAGATGGAGCCCCTGCACACATTCTAAGAGAAGCTGGAAAACAGAACAGGACTCTAGTCCATTGCCTTCTGGGTAATTGGACAGGCTTGATCTTGCATTCCACAGAAGTAACAAAAAATTGTCGACATTTATGCACATTACAAACAAAATGTGATGCATTTTAGTCCTTTTTTCCTTCTTTTGTTACAACGTTGAATTGTTTGTTGCAACAAAGACTCATTGGAAAATGATTCTCTACCTACATTGTTGGCAGTAAACAACTTTAACAAGCATGTACTTGTACTTCAAAAACACTACTATGCAATTGAATGCAGAGGGCAGTAAACAGCAGCTTTGATTGAGTTTACACCAATTATAATACACCAATATATAGGCCTGGGCGATTTGACCTAAAATCTAAATCTCGAAAAATAGAACTTTTTAACATGATTACGATTAATGATTATTTTATTTATGCATTAATTTTTTTTGCCCACATAGTTCACTGATAAGTTTTGTACAATAAATATGCTCACATACTGTATTACAAGTGAGAGATTTTAAACGTTGAACAACTGAAATTAAAACACACAATTCCTAAAACGAACAGTCACTTACTTTTTATAAAAAAGTGAAGAAAAAAAAAACTGTGCATTTCTTGCATCTTCTGTAAACAAATATTTTAATGTAAATAATAATTTTATTGTAAAAGAAAATTGCCGTCTCAAGGCATCTCTGGCACAGCTTCCAATTATCGTCAATGTAGAGCAAAGGTTCAATGTGTAGTAGTGATGTCGAGATCCGATTGCGTGATCTGTAATCGGACCGCGATTTCAGACTCGATTGGAATCAGACTTTACCTCCCGATTAGGCACCGAATATATATGTATATATCTCATATATAAATGCCGGCAAAGTCGAATACGGAAGCAGCTTGAAGTGAAAAGCGCGAGTATGTCTGCGCACTGGAGATATTATAAAGTTAATGAAGACAACATTGCCATAGCAAACTGTGAGATATGTAAACGGATTGCCGGCTGAGTATTTTAAGTTGAGGTGCTGTTTGTTTTATATTAGATCTTTTTGTTATATATTTACTGTTGCACTAAAGTCCAAAAGTGAAGAATAGATGTTATTTATTACTTTATTGTTCAAGCTACCTCACAGAAGTGCTCAGTTTGTTAACAGAGTTGTTGAATGTTAAAATAAGGTGAATTAAATAAATATTAGGGAACATGCTGGATCTGTTTCTTCGCTCATCTTTTTTTTATGTATTATAAAAGTATTCGATCGGATTTTGGTAGATCGGATCGGTAGATACTTAAGATCAAATGACTCGAGGGCAAAAAAACCTGATTGGGACATCCCTAATGTGTAGTAAAAAAATTTAAAAAGGTGCACGGGTATGAAGAACTCTATTTTGTTAGCTGACACGTGAAATTATGCCGACAGAGTTATTCTGTACAATGAAGTACATTTTTCAAGCAAAAAAAAGTGATGGAATTAAACACATATAAACATAAATAACATTTATTATCCAACTGTTAAAACAATATACTTTTAAACACTGCATCTGTCAACATGGTGCTCCTGAATCAGAGCGTTTGCTTTAACATATCCAGATCACTTTATTGAGAATTCTTCTTTAAAATCTGTTTTAGCACCACTGTCATTTCTGTTTTGTGTTATATTGGTCATGAGAGGAAAAAGAGCAGCACATATTTACCTATTTATCCAAGTGTTCCTTTCTTCATCATGGACGGATGTTTGTTGTTAATATATTGCTGCAAGGGTAATTCCTTTAAATTCTTTTTATCTCTAATAAAAAAAGAAAAAAAAAAGAAAACAGACTTAATAACGTACAATGGAGGTTCTGTTAAGCAAAACCCATTTACACAGAATGCTACTAAAAGTATTTGGTAACACTTTATATTAGGTGGCCTTAACTACATGACCTTAATTACAATGGCCTTAACTTACACTGAACTTACATCTTTTTACATTGTACTTATGATTAATTAAATACCTGCATGTAATTACGTCTGTAATTAATTTCTGTAATTACACTGAAAACCATTCACTACGCCTTAACCTACCCTTAAACCTACCCATACCACCACTTAGGATACGCTCATATTTGCCATGTCCGATGTGGTCACACTCACAACCACAGTGCCTTTAAATGAGACTAAATGAAATCGATATTTTGCTAAAGAATAAACAAATACTGGTCATGATGTTTCTGATGATACCTCAAACTGTGTTTTGTTTGTTCAAATCTGCAACGTGTCGGTCTCAACTCTCTTTTCTGTACATTTATTCATGGCTTCACTACTGTGTAACATAGCTATGAACTACAGGACATACAACTTATTACTGGGGATCAAAAAACTCACCCAAAAACAACAGTATTTAAAGTAAATACATTGTGAACCACAAAGTTTAATAACCGCCAACACTAGTGAAATGTATATCTAAGTTGTTCACAACTCACTCTAAACAGCAGAGAAGCTCTAAGGGCATTTACAGTAAAGACTATCACTACTACACACCAGGACGTCTTGTATTTGAGATTTGAAGATGAAGTGTACCTGATCACAGAAAGTGGTCTCAGAAATTAACATGATATCAGCAATATTTAATTGTGTCATAAACACAGCAGATCACACACGGTGCTTGCGTGTTCTTTATACACAGACCCATGAGGGAGAGCGTGCTCCTGAAGAGCAACACACAAGTACAACAACAAATACAGAAAACAGATCCCAGGGCATTTCTGGACTAGGGTTGGATTGATAGACGATACCATCATCCATCGCCAATGGCCAATAGACATCATGATGCTGAGCCAGCATCACGATCCTCCGCACCGCCCCCATAGCAAACCCGCTCGCGAAAAATACACAATTAGGCCCCGTTTACACTAATACATCTTAGTTTTAACATGGCATGTTAAAACGAAAATTATCCACATCCACACTGGCGTTTCATCTAGCATTTCTGAATAGCCCCTCATCCACACTATACAGCTGAAGACACACATCATGTGACCACACACAGACACACACACTGTTATGCGCTCGTCTAAACTCCAGGCAGTCAGCGGGTGCTTTGAGCACAAAATCTTAGAGAGCAGTGCATGTCGAAAAGTTTATCAAGGATGTACCGCTGGATCGCTTCTCACTATAGTTGTTAAACGTCATATTTAATTAATCTTGTCTCTATCTAACGACTCTTAGGTCTTTTGAATCTATCAGGTAACGTGTCACAGCGTCAGTACACTGCTTCGATCTTTTGCTTTCCCGCTTGTACTTAGTAATTTTAGTGAAAAACTTGACACAGATCACTCTACCTATTCATGCCAGTCCTATGGAAAAAGTGATTGACAGGTAATAATTTGTGTGTAACTTATCTTTATTTATTTATGATTTGGTTATGGGTAAAACAAAGACCATGCAAGTCAGGTAGTTGAAACGGTAGGCTACAAATAATTAATTCATTATGAATTAATTAATTATTTATAAATAATTTATTCATCGCTGCCTATGACGACGATGCCATTGTCCATCGTGATGTTTTACATTTAACATTGTACGATGTCAAATTGGTCGACATCGCTCAACCCTCATCTGGACAGATCATTCACTACAGTGATCTACAGTATGGGTGAGTAACAGTCTGTTAATCAACAAAGATTACAATCCAGCATTAAACTATACACATTGCATTTTTATGACAGTAAAAAAACCAACAAATAGCAGCATACTCTATCACCTTAGGTCGTGAAAATAAGAGTAAGATATCGTTTAATAGTTAAAGGTCTAATTAATTTGTTTAACCATGATTATAACAAAAACAGCATGCTTTTATACAGTAATAAGAAAGTCAAGCGGTGCGGTCTATGCTGTCTCCACAAAGAGTTAACATTAGTCGAGTAATGCAAGCATGATCACCGAACTGGACAGCCTGTTGGTGGTAAAGCACATTATTATCAATTACATCAGGACACATTTATGTAATAAAAAGTAGCTAAGTTTACTGGCGCTACTGAAGCAACATAACATAATTCCAATAGTACCACAGCAGATTAACAGCATAGTACAGTTCGGTCACAACAATGGCGGCCACAACACTGTGTGAAATCACATGGAACTTATGAATAGTCACATCAGAGGATCTGCAATGTTGATTTTCAATTATATTTAATCAGGAGGCACAGTTCAGGGCACATGAAACTATACCATTTGTAACTTTAAGGGTGCTTTCACACTTGGTGCGGTTGCCTGGTCCGAACCAAAGTTTGATTGTCCCCCCTCGGCTGGTTTGTGTTTACACTGTCTTTTTTCCTTCTGAACCCTGGTATGCTTGCTTCATCAAGCTGCTGTTTTGTGTGCAGCTGTTGCTAGGCGACGGCCACGAAGTGGTGAACTACCAACTGTACAACAAACTTTAGTTTTCATAACGTTCATTTGTGTGTGTGTGTGTGTGTGTGTGTCTGCATATCGTGACAATCGGGACTGAGCCAGGGCAAGCACAATGATGTCTGCTTGTCTCCTCTAAAAACAAATTCTGCTGACATTGCATGATGTTCTGAACGTTTATAATATCTTTGCGGCAGATGGACAAGTGTCACTTTCTGTCCAAAACCAAAAGATTCAGTAAAAGCAGAATGACAGCGATGTGTGTATGTCTTTCCATTTTGGTGCTTTTCTTTTTTGGCCGTCCCCTAGCAACAGCCGTACACACAACAGCAGCTCAATGATGCAAGCGTACCAGGGTTCAGAAGGAAAAAAAAAAGGTGTGAACACAAACCAGCCGAGAAGGTGGCAAGGAGGGACAATCGAACTTAGGTTCGTTCCAGGCAATTGAAGCAAGTGTGGAAGCACCCTCACACAGGCTCAGGTACAGTTCACGGGTGCACACCAGAGTTCAGAAGACAGCATTCACACTAGCTAAACATAGCTAAACATATCGTACCGAACCTGCGTGCAGACCAAAAGTGTGAAAGCACCCTAATAAAGTCAAATTACATTTGATTTTTCAGATTCTATAGCTAAATACTGCCCAGAAAACCATAAAGCATTGTTTATTTCACGTTTATCTTTGCTCTATTGTATCTATGTGTGTTTATTATATTTAATGCACAATTCTCTCCAGTACAGAATCATCCTGGGGTGCGTTTCCCAAACAAAGACGCAACTCGCGGCTGAACTATCATAGTACGATGCATTGTTATGGAAAAGAACGATATAGTGACGAGTGTTTCCCAAAACCCTAGTTTCTCTGTCGTAGATCCATCACTTGAACCACATTAGTTATAGCATATAACGCCCATAATGATGCTCTAAATGGGACAGAGTAACAACTTCTTTAGAGAACAACCCCATAATTTCTTTGTACAAATTATATTGTTTTACACAAACACGCAAAAAAAATAAATAATCCAATATTAGTTTTGGTAAAAAAAATGCACTCGTTTTCCATATTAATTGAAATATATATAAATGGCACATATAGGGCCTATGTTTCCTTTTCAAATATTATTGAAAAGTTGAACATTACATATTTTAATCTAAAACATAAAATCACTTACAAAAGCTAACACGTATTCTAATATCATATAT
>CAIGQZ010005792.1:0-10286 GCA_903798205.1 Danio tinwini
GAGGAACAGCTGTGATGATGAGGGGAGCGCCGAGGAAACAGTAGATGGGGAAACCCGATTGGTGCATGTGATACAAGTGTTTCTATAGCAAAGAACCGCAAATATGCAGATATTAAGTCTGCCGCCGTTTTCATACCAAATTTAAAGGGGACTGAGGTGATCATTTAGTAGTGTACAGTTCATGAGGAAATCGCAAAACATTTAGAGGCACTGAATAGAAATATAGGGGGCTAAAGCGATGCCCATGCTTTTTAAAAATAATTTTACCTCAGTGTTTCAGCGAGACATCATTTAGTTGACTAGTCGTCGTTATCGAAAAACTCCCGAAATTTTCCCCTAGCTGCTGCTGTCGTCAGGGGGTGAGAAATGGAGGAAATTAAACAAAAATGTACTGATTGCAACAAATAAGATGCAAGTAAAAAAAAACAAAAAACATTTGGTCTACAGTTAAAGGGGACGCGAATACACGTAAATTAGGGAAGTCTAATCAGAAAAACAAGTGAGTATACCGAGGGTATACACAATTATTGATCCTTAGAAGTCGTAATACCCAAACAGCTCATGGAAAAAAGTAGGCATACTGAGTATACGTGCGTATAGCCCCGACTACACCACTGGAATGAACCAAAGTGACGGAGAAAAAACTGTAATATCAGAACATGACATTTAAGACAGTGGATTTATTCAGTTTATATTTCAGTGACATTAGCATTAACAATGACAGAAAATGAGCAATTAGCCATCATACTGTTATCAGTTTATATAGTCCAAGGTAGGGGCGACGCAGTGGCGCAGTAGGTAGTGCTGTCGCCTCACAGCAAGAAGGTTGCTGGTTCGAGCCCTTGGCTGGGTCAGTTTGCGGTTCTGTGTGGAGTTTGCATGTTCTCCCTGCCTTCACGTGGGTTTCCTCCGGGTGCTCCGGTTTCCCCAACAGTTCAAAGACATGCTGTATAGGTGAATTGGGTAGGCTAAATTGTCCGCAGTGTATGAGTGTAAATGAGTGTGTATGGATGTTTCCCAGAGATGAGTTGCAGCTGGAAGAGCATCCGCTGCGTAAAACATGTGCTAGATAAGTTGGCGGTTCATTTCGCTGTGGCGACCCCGGATTAATAAAGGGACTAAGCCGACAAGAAAATGAATGAATGAATAGTCTAAAGTATTTGATTAAGACACTTAAGTATCTTACAATAACTCTTAAATGTTTTAACATTCACACATAATTGGTTTCAAACATAATTTGGTGAATATTAATAATGTAATGCTATATTTTGTAGAAAAGTTCATTTGTTCATAAAATCTGTGCAACAAAAGAATAATATTGATAATATCTGATGAATGTTGATAGGGTCCAAACAACACTGCTCCATTGAATTTTGTTTTATGAAAAAGACATTTTATGTGCAACATTTATCACATTTATGACTCAATTTTTGTTTTATAGTCACGTTTTTTGTTGTCTTGTCCTTAACTGGAGCTGATTTAATTAAAAAATATACAATGTACAAAGATAAAATGTATCTCATAGTGAGGTTTCAATACTATTTTGACCACTGAGCTAGAAAATCTCAGAAATCTGGTCACCATAATGTTACAATGATCATGCGTAATATATTGCAAGCATGGCCACTTCAAAACACTACGCATAATTATTCATATTGTAAACTTTTTTAGAATATTTAGATGAATTCAAAGTGGTTGTTCATTATTTGACTTCTACCATACATAAACATCAAATGTTCATTCATCTTACCCCACTGCTATTCAATATACAGTATACACAAGCTGTTGATCTGTTTCAAGAAAGACTTTGCATCACCACAATCCTCATTTAAGCACGTTTAGATATCTGTACTGGAAAAAAAAAATCAGAAACATGGAGTATAAAAAGCTGGTTTAAAGTGTGCCGGTGTGATTTGCCTCTGTTTTGCATTCTGAGTGTGCTCATCTTATTTACATTCAGAAGCCCAAGTGCATCTCTTAACCTCAAACCGGCATTTGTGTAACAGATATAAACGTCAAAAGAGAAGCGGACTGAAACACTTCAAATCGCCTGACACTGACCTTCACCAAGACACGTTAAGGCCATCTTATCTCTTTATACGATGCACAATCACTGTGAAATATGTCCTAAACTGCTGTTCTCTTCAGAAACCTGACAAAACAGAGAGAATATTCTGTAGATTATGGGAAATCAACTGCAATTGGTTCACAGTATTTATTCATTTTTGTATTAAAGGAATAGTTCACCCAAAAGTGAAAATTCTGGCATCATTTACTCACCCGTTACTTGCTCCAAACTAATTTCTTTCCTCTGTTGAACACAAAAAAAGATATCTTGAAGAAATCAGGAAATCTGTAATCATTGACTTCCATAGTATTTCCTACCGTGGAAATCAATGGTTGCAGGTTTTTAGTTTGATCAAAATATCTTCTTTTGTGTTCAGCAGAAATAAAGATTCTCATAAATGTTTTAAACCACTTGAGGGTGAAATTTCAACTTTTTTGATTTAGTGGCTAATTCGTATGAATTCATACAATCTCATTCGTACAATTTACTAGGGTTGTCCTGATACTGGAATTCGATACCAATCGGTACTGAAATTTTAAAAACGTCCATTTCCTGCTAACATTTGAGCGATGTTGAGCACGTCCTTAAACGTCCTTAAAGACATGCGCTATAGGTGAATTGAATAAACTAAATTGGCACAGTGTATGAGTGAATGAGTGTGTATGGATGTTTCCCAGTACTGGGTTGCAGCTGGAAGGGCATCCACTGTGTAAAACATAAGCTGGATAAGTTGGCGGTTCATCCCACTGCGGCGATCCCTGATCAATAAACGGACTTCAGGAAGTATAGACGAATTACCAACCTACGTCACACATGATGTCACACGGGTCCCCGGTTGCAAAAAATGACCGGCTGCAATAGCAAACATGTCGTGTTTTGCGGTAGGATGCCAAATTCGAAGTCCAAAAATAGAAAACCTAACTTTTACCATACTGCTTTCAATGCCGACTGCAGACATCTTTGGCTAAAAGGGAGCTGAATGAAATGCTGGACTCTGCAGTTCTCATGTTATATCAGGCAAATTCAGGCTATGCTGAATCATATACATTACTCGTTTTTGATTGCAGCAATGATTTCGGCAAAACAGTTACATATGGTTAATTAAACTGACACTGAATGCTAAGAATAAAATGTGAAAGTGTAAGTTATTAAAGTTGCTTTTATATTCACACAATTATTCAGTGACAACTTGTGACACACTCCCTATATTGTTTACTACGGCACTTTGAGTATTCGGTCTGAAATAACCTGCAAGTGTGACTTGAAAACAACATTAACACTGTTTATTTGACTGTGAACAATGTTGTACTTTGATAGTCATTTGCTGCTAATATGATTTCGCTATTTAGAGTTTGTAAATAATACTTTTATAAAATTATATTATTAAGGAAAAAGTCTGAAAGTGCAAATATAAAACCAACTTTACTTTTACAGTATGTGTAAGTTTACATACCCTGGGCCTGCCGTACAGGTGTAGTTCGCTGTCAGAATGCAGTTTTGCTGTTGATGATTACTCAGGCCTTGTATAACGTTAGCTCCGTCTTTTTTTCCTTGTCTTTGGCTCAGCAGAACCTCAGGTTTTTAGCACTACATAGCTTTGAATCTGGTAATCAGGAAACATTATTTCTTGCACATGACCACACAGAACACAATTGTTAGCATCCAAACACTTGTAGACCTTTAACTTCTCTCTTGTAAAATCACTTGGAGCTTCAATAAGATTGTATATTTCGGGCTGGATGCTTGGTCATTTCGTCTTATTCAATATCCATTGGGAGGGTGCTATCGCAAATATACCTGTCAGATGAACGTCGCTCACTTTAACGTTCATTTTGCATAATCACTGTGCTTATTATCACTAAGTGACAAGCTGTTATAATGCGCTGAAAGCATTATGTAAATAATATATATAATATGTAATCAATATATCTTATTTCTAAGACAACAACAAACTCTGTACCGCATCGGATGTCATTCCCTCGCTGTAAATGGTAGCGCTCCTGTTTTTTTTCTGCCAACTCACTGCGCACGCATCCTGAATGTTTACAAACATGGTAATTGGTCTATAGCTTAATATTTTTAGTAAGTTTAGTTGATTTAAGTCACAGGTTAGTTCCGGGAGGGCCGCAGCTCTGCACAGTTTAGGTCCAACCCTAATTAAACACACCTGATCAAACTAATTGAGCACTTTAGGCTTGTTTGATACCTACAGATAGTTGTGTTGAAGCAGGGCTGGAGCTAAACTCAGCAGGGCTATGGCCCTCCAGGAATTGAGTTTGACACCCCTAATCTAAGTTGAGATGACTAGAAAAGTTAATTTCTTTTAACAAAAAAATTAAGGTATCAAAATATTGTCTTACAGGATAGGGTTGCACTGGGTTTTTTTTTATATACATGTTGACATTTACATGCAATTGCACGTAACTGATTGTCAGGTCAGAAATGCATCCATATCCTCTCAATACAGCACTGCAGCAAAGATTACCCATACAGCTCTGCCGCATATTCACTACCCTTCATCAAAGTCTCTGCGATTATGTGTGCACACACCTCATCTGAACCTCTCTGATCCCTCATAACCGGCTGTAATACATCCAGGCCGTGTGGTTACTCTATCGGGCTCGGTCGCTCCATGTGGCTGCTTCATTCCTCCGCATAATAAAGCCTTGCCATCTGCCATCCTCCTTTCACATTTGGCGGAAGATGAAGATACAGCATTGTGTACGCTACAAAAAACAAAAGGAGCCTTACAATGTGACCAGAAGTATTATTGTAATTATTGTGGATTTTCCTTACACGGCAGACATTTAAGAACAAACTGTTATTAATAGGGCTGCATTGTAAGGTGGTCTTCTGATGCTTGCAATGTAAATTGTTGTAACACTATAGAATAGACTTCAAATAATATGGGGAGGCAGAATGATTAATTCTGATTGTCTGATCAAGTAGTTTGAGGCAGGTCATCACCACAATCCTAATAGAAATCTGATACATTGGAAATACAAGCTCATATTTAGATTTCACACACAGTTTAAGTCAGAATTATTAGCCCCCCTTTGAATTTTTTATTCTTTTTAAAATATTTTCCAAATGATGTTTAACAAAGCAAAGACATTTTCAGTATGTTTGATATTATTTTTTATTCTGGAGAAAGTTTTGTTTTATTTTGACTAGAATAAAAGCTGTTTTTAATTGTTTTTAAACCATTTTAAGGTCAAAATTATTAGATCCTTTAAGCTATATATTTTTTCGACTGTCTACAGAACAAACCATTGTTATACAATAACTTGCCTAATTACCCTAACCTGTCTAGTTACCCTAATTAACCTAGTTAAGCCATTAAATGTCACTATAAGCTGTATAGAAGTGTCTTGAAAAACATCTAGTCAAATATTATTTACTGTCATCATGACAAAGATAAAATAAATCAGTTATTAGAAATGAGTTATTAAAACTTTTATGTTTAGAAATGTGTTGAAAAAAATCTTCTCTCCGTTAAACAGAAATTGGGTGAAAAAATAAACAGGGGGGCTAATAATTTAGGGGTGCTAATATTTTTAGGGGTGCTTTATTTTTACTTTGCCATATTTGCAATATGGATGTCAAAATATTGGAAATATTTTCAGTTTCACAGCAAGGAAATTGACAGTATTTCCTTTAACATATTTCTTCTAAACGTCTTATTTGTTTTATTTATTATATATTTTTTTTTTTAGAATAAAAGCAGTTAAGGTTTTTTAAACCATTTTAAGGTCAATATTATTAGCCCCCTTAAGCACAGTTATTTTTTCTCGATTGTCTACAGAACAAACCATCGTTATACAACGACTTGCCTAATTACCCTAATTATGCTTTTAAATTGCACTTTAAGCTGAATACTAGTATCTTGAAAAATATCTAGTAAAATATTCTGCACTGTCATCATGGCAAATATAAAAAGGAATCACTTATAAGAAATGCGTTATTAAAACTATTATGTTTAGAAATGTGTTGAAAACAAATCTCTCCGTTAAACAGAAATTGGGGAAAAAAAAAATATATATATATATATACAGGGGGGGCAGGAGATGTTTCAATACAAAAACCTGACAAATGTATTGAAAAACAACATCATTCTGAAGTGTCTTTAGATGTGGTAACCATTAAGCTGGTCTGTTGAAGTGTTAGAAAATAATGCACATTGCACACCCGAGGTATAACGCCATCATCTCAAGTGTACATAATTTTTCTAATAATTCAATGGCCCATTGTCAATTATTGCTAACATAAATAGTAGTTGTCACTGTAATGTAATTCACCTGTTTTCATGTTAGCTTTTCAACATTTGCGGCTAAACGAAAGTACCCCAATAGATAGGCCTCATTGATTAAACAACTAGAAAAACATACATATATACCTGAAACAAATCTGTTAAAAAAAAAACTACAGTTCCCTGCACACAAAAGCCACTTGAGCCCGAGAAAATTATCTCATCATCTCAAGTGTGCGTTATTTTTCTAATGATTCATATGACTCATTGTCAATTATTCCTTATATAAATAGTTGTCACTCCATACATATTAGATTATATATTAGTTTGGTCAATAGTTTGTAGTTTTAATATTGTAAAACTACTTGTACCAGATGAGAGTGAGCAAGTTTGGTGACTATGGATTTCTTAGCCATTGTGACCAAAGATTTTCCAGTCCTGGCTTTTCAGTCAGGTTTAAATGAAGACATGAGCTGTCATTATATTATTTCA
Source organism: Danio tinwini (assembly GCA_903798205.1). NCBI lineage: Eukaryota > Metazoa > Chordata > Actinopteri > Cypriniformes > Danionidae > Danio > Danio tinwini. The sequence continues at coordinate 6,810 of CAIGQZ010005792.1, forward strand.
ATGATGTCACCTGCAAGGAATTGCTCTACCTGCTTTGCTGTGTGATGCTTTAGGTTTGTCTGAACACAACGAACTAGTCGTATGTTCCCAAAGGAGCTTCTGATGAACACTTGCATTAACTCTGCCATGCAGCTGCCTTCTAATGAGTTTGTAATGCAAATCACCAGTTTTCATGTTAGTTTTTCAACAAACCTACTTGCGACTCAACAAAAGTTCTTCAACAGACAATTGGAAAAAACATACACATGTACCTGAAACCTCTTTTAAATAAACTACGCTTCCCTCCACACAAAAAGCCACTTGAGCCCGCGAAAATAATCTCTTATCCACCATGAGAAGAGTTCGACACGAAGAAGGGCGTGGTCTGAAAAATGAAGGTAATTGACGCAATGCCAGCAGGTGTCACTCATCGTTCACTAAATACATTATTAACGGTTCAGTTTGATGATATAATGTATGGAAAGGTCTTGCCACTATTATTGATTATGTTGATATGATTGCAAAGGGTGTTAAAGGCATTCGGCTTTATTATGAATTTGCTGTCAAATCAATCAGCATCAAAGATGTCGGTATTTGACCAGTGTGAAAATTAATTTCATTCGATAACCTGCCTCTTAATCACAATTTACGTGAAATGTAATTAACGCGGATCGGAATGTCAAATTTGTTCATTTTAACAAGTCAAGAAAAAAAAGCGAAGAAAAAGCATTAAAAATGTTCAAACTACTTCTAAAGTCTTTTAATACTTAGAATGTATACATAAATGCACGAAAAGTGTTTCAAATCATTTTGTGAAAATAAAAATGTTGATATTTGGGTGAAATAATGTTCCTCGCTGGCCACGTTATTAGGTACACCTTACTAGTACCGGGTTGGAGCCCCTTTTGCCTTCAGAACCGCCTTAATCTTTGTGACGTAGATTCAACAAGGTACTGGAAATATTCCTCAGAGATGTTGGTCCTTATTGACGTAATAGCATCACGCAGTTGCTGCAGATTTGTTGGCTGCACATCCATGATGTGAATCTCCGGTTCCACTACATCCTAAAGGTGCTCTATTAGATTGAGAATCAGGTGACTGTGGAGGCCATTTGAGTACAGTGAACTCATTGTCATGTTCAAGAAACCAGTCTGAGATGATTCATGCTTTATGGCTTGGCGCTTTATCCTGCTGGAAGTAGCCATCAGAAGATGGGTACACTGTGGTCATAAAGGGATGGACATGGTCAGTAACAATCCTCAGGTAGGCTGTGGCGTTGACATGATGCTCAATTGGTACTAATGGGCCTAAATTGTGTTAAGAAAATATCCCCCACACAATTACACCACAACACCAGCCTGAACCGTTGATACAAGGCTGGATGGATCCATGCTTTCATGTTGTTGATGCCAAATTCTGACCCTACCATTCGAATGTTGCAGCAGAAATGAAGACTCATTAGACCAGTCAACGTTTTTACAATCTTCTATTGTCCACTTTTGGTGAGTCTGTGTGAATTGTAGCCTCAGGTTCCTGTTCTTAGCTAACAGGAGTGGCATCCGGTGTGGTGTTCTGCTGCTGTAACCCGTGTGCCTCAAGGCTGGACGTGTTGTGTGTTCAGAGATGCTCTTCTGCATACTTCGGTTGTAAAGAGTGGTTATTTGAGTTAGTGTTGCCTTTCTATCTGCTCGAACCAGTCTGACCATTCTTCTCTGACCTCTGGCATCAACAAGGCATTTGCGCAGACAGAACTGCCGCTCACTGGACATTTTCTCTTTTTCGGACCAACTCTGGAGATGGTTGTGAGTGAAAATCCCAGTATATCAGCAGTTTCTGAAATACTCAGACCAGCCTGTCTGGAGCCAACAACCATGCCACATTCAAAGACACTAAAATCACTTTTCTTTCCCATTCTGATGCTCGGTTTGAACTGCAGCAGAACGTCTTGACCATGTCTACATGGCTAAATTCATTAAGTTGCTGCCATGTGATTAGCTTATTAGAAATATGCGTTAACGAGCAGTTGGACAGGTGTACCTAATAAAGTGGCCGGTGAGTGTATATCATGACAGACAGAAAATAACACACATCTCCCTATATATATATATATATATATATATTTATTTATTTAGTTATTGTAAAAAAAAATTATTATATTTTCAAGTTTAAAGGATTTTGTCAAAATATAAACCATTTAAAGATACAATGAATTTGTATTTCTGGTTCTTTTGATATGTCCTGATATGATTTGTGCTATTTTTTTTTTACATTGTAAAGTATTACACTTAATATTTGAGTGAATGTTTTCTATAAATCATAATAAAAATCAAAAACTCTTGTCCCTGATACATTTTTATGTTCATGATGTCAATAGAGACTGATTTGTCCAATGAAGCTTTGTGGTAAAATCGACTCTTTAGTTATAATTAGAGAGCCAGAACTGCACTGTTTTATTAGTCTTGTTTGACTAATAAAGCGCATAATTTTATCAATAAATTTGTGGTAAAACCTATTGAGAAAGGCCTAACAGAAGTGGAAAAAGTGCATGTATCTGATGGTAGGAGGGGGATGGTTATGTTATGGTTTTGGCCAATGGCGAATGATGGGGGAGGATTTGACCAGCAGATTATTAATGGTTAGCATGGGACTGGATTATCTGCCCTCTCAGGGGTTGATGACGAATATCCTGTATCTCCAGACACTTTACATCACCACACACTGTTCTGGGTTTAGTCGGCAAGTTAAGATGTGCTTTCTTCTCTGTTTGATCCAAATGAAAAGCATCTATAGTGTGCCTTTTCACCCATGTGAGCTTGCTTCATCTCGACATGATACCGCACAGTCTATTGAACTGTCTAGCCATGTGAATGATTCGTTTCAAGCTTTATGGGCAGAGTTACACTTGGAAGCACCCAAAAACGTTGTGGTTTTAGGCAACAAAAAAGGCAGCATTTGTGAGGTGAACTCCCATTTAGAAATTTGGCAATAATTACATACAGTTGAACTCAAAATTATTAGCCCTCCGGTGACTTTTTTTTTTCTTTCTTTTTAAAATATTTCCCAAATGATGTTTAACAGAGCAAGGAATTTTTCACAGTTTTACCTATAATATTTTTTTTTTCCAAAGAAAGTATTTTTTCTCTATTTTGGCTACAATAAAAGCTGTTTTTATTTTTATTTTTTAAACATTTTAAGGTCAATATTAATAGCCCCCTATTGTTAGCCCCCTATTGTTAGCTATTTTATTTTCTGATAGTCTACAGAACAAACCATCATTATACAATGACTTGCCTAATTACTGTAACTTGCCTAATCAACCTAGTTAAGCCTCTAAATGTCACTTTAAGCTAAATACTAGTATCTCGAAAAATATCTAGTATATTATTATGGACTGTCATTATGGCAAAGATAAAAAGGAATCACTTATTAGAAATGCGTTATTAAAACTATTATGTTTAGAAATGTGTTGAAAAAAAATCTCTCCGTTAAACAGAAAAT
>CAIGQZ010005895.1:0-10250 GCA_903798205.1 Danio tinwini
TTCAATAGTTGGATGGTCAAATAAACCGACTTCTCTTATAATCAAATTACAGCAAACCACAAGTCAAAATTATTTTTTTCCCCCTCACAAAACCTTATACTTCATTTTTTGTCTCTTCTCTCTGTGTAATTTCACTTTAAAAAAAGATAGACACACACGCATTTTGCTGCAACAATACCCAATTAAACAATGAAAAGTCTCTCAATTTACTTTGTGTTTCGCTCCGTAATCCCAAAAGAAGTACTTTCTTTATTATAATTGGTTCCAGAGCACCCATTCAAAACATCAGTGCAATGGCATCTCTATTCCAAAGACAGCTGCGAAGCAAGATAAGTGGAAAGTATTACCTTCATAGCTCTAACATGATTTATAGTGTTGTTAAAACGTCTCAAAATATTGAAAGTGTTGCGCAAACCTGATGCCTCTAAGAGAGCGTCTTGGAAAGATGAATTGCACAATTGAAGCTATCTAAGATGACTGCAAAAACTGCATGTGCAATTAGAGGCAAGAGGTCACATAACAAAATAAGTGTAGAAGAGAGATGTCATGGCAAACAAGGACAAACAGTGATGACTGCAATAGAAAACCTCACATTTTATCTATTTGGTTAATAATATAGCACAGGGACTTCCGGATAAAAGCATTTGATATTGATTTGGGCCGAATAAAACCTGCTTGATAAATTTAAAATGTCTTAATTGTGACTATTTAATCAGTCAAGGTTTGGCAAAACACCACAAAATGAAAAACAATCGGTTCATAGAAATAAAAATAAACCTTTCTTTCCACCTGACTATTGGAAGTCATTCATCCAAGTCATCCACAAACAGTCCCTATGCATCTCTGATTGGATGGGATTCTATTCAATTAGCATGCTAATGAGGGCATCTTGTGTCCCATTGTGTCGAAGGCACTGACAGACAATGGCAATTAGCATAAGTCATTATCAATTTACTGAGAGATACAAAACGGTTGGTGGAGAGAAGAAAGGGAGGGGGAAGAAAGCAGAGCTGGACTTTTAGACAATGCAGGACTGCAATGAAAAAAGAAAAGTGCTGATGCTAAACGGTTTTCTTCCGTTGTGATCACGCTACAAGATATCGGGCAGAATTAGCATATCAGATAAACAGGGCTTTGAGCATTTAACATGGTCTGGGTGTAGGATACAGTGTATTGGTGATTGCTAAATGACAATGTGTGTTAGAACATTTTGTTAACGTTACTGCTGCTATTATTATCAAGTGAACTCATATCAGAAAAAAAATAGTGTTTTTATAAAGTAGCAATCTCATTTTGTATGGATAATTTTGCTGTTGCTGCAAGTTTCATGTTGTTGCATTGATTTGCATATTACTATTCCATTGTTTTGCACATACAGTAAGTCAGTATTGCACATTTGCACATACAGATGTGCATATATTGTATACTGCTATATTTACAATTAATTTTATGTGAAAAAAAAAATGTATAAGGCCGGCTCACACTGTGAGATTGTTTATAATCCAGAATGATTGTAGCATGTCAGACTGCATGAAAATAGCTCTCATGTCACACTGTATTATCTCAGCCGTGACAAAGTCTGACTAGACGACAATGAAGATGCACCAAACACGGAAGAAAACGTTCCTGGAGTTTGACGTCATCCACCCGTTTCACTATCCCGCGTTCTGAAATGATTCCTCACAGCAAATGTAAACAAACTGCAATGGGAATTTTGCACACAGCGTGTCTCAATAATAAAACCAGGAAGAAAAAAACTGTTTTGACATTTCCCTGCGGTAATTTGAATTGAAGCATGAATCGCGTCATCAAATTCGGAGCTCCTATTGGTTCTTGGATTGACACTCATCGCAGCTGTTGTCACACTGCAGGAAAGTTTCTGAAATCTTCTGACACTGCCAGAACTTCATCGGAGAGAAAATCTGATCGCAACGGGCACAAATCGGTTGTCTGTGAACATGTCAAACCAACGATCAAAGATCACAGATTTTAGCCCAGGATTTTAGGAATCTTTTAGGATTTCCCAAATTTGTCTCAGATAACAAAATCGTGGCTGAAATCTCACAGTCTGAGCCAGCCTTAAGGCCAAAAAAGAATTAGAAATTAGATAACCATGTGACATTAATTGTATTAAAAGTTATGTTGGGGATATGTTGGTGCGACCAAGAGTCTGCATTTTAAACATTAAAATAGTGTCATGCGGAAAAAAACGTTTATGTCCACTATGAAGAATGGAGACGCCACTTGCTGTCGTGTCCGCTTCGGACATTAAAAAGCAAACCCTCTAAAATTTTTTTTTTTTAAAACATACATGTGATGTGATCTCTCTGAATGCGCTTACAGCTAAACAGCACAAAAAAATTAACCTTTTAAAATAAACAACATACCATATATTATAAAGCTGTATATGATGTATATATTTATTTACATCATAGGATATATTTATAGATTTATAGATGTATAGATTTATACCTGCGCTGTGCCAGCTTTTTTTAAATAAACTACAATTTTTAGCTATGATATATTTCTGCATTGTATCTATTTATTGTTTATTGATTTATTTATTGTTTATTGCTAATAATTAATTGTTATTGCCTGTATTGTAAAATAGTGTATGTATTGTACTTTGTTATACTGTAATAATAATAAACTTGAAAGAAATGCTTAATATTAAGTATCTGTAACTGTATTAAAACTAAAATAAAGGAAGGAATCAGATATTTAGTGGTTTAAAGTACTATGATGAATTAGAGTTATACTGTCATTCCACACTAACTGAACATATACCGCTACTTCACATTTGATAATTATGAATCAGAATAACTTTTGAATTTCAATACTGACACTGAAAAAGTTAGCTCCTTAGAATTGAGAAGCTTTTGTTGTCTATCTTTAATAAAAAAAAATATGCAATATAATGTTCACAATCCAAATGAAAAATAATTGCACTACTCAAAATTTGAAAACATGGACTTATATGCTTCTTTATCTTCTGCAGTTTTAGTTTTATTATGTTTGTCTGTATGTATGTATTGACATATGTTTTATTATAGTTTTGCACTTGTCTAAGTTTACTATGGATCGCAAAGAAATCATTTCATTGTACAGGAAAACTTTATTTATTTATTTTATCAACCATGAATGTGGTATTACTGTAATATTATCTAGTATAGTGTTACCTTAAACATAGTTTTTTTTTCCTTTTTTAAAAAATAAAATAAAATAAATATAAAAAACACATGGAAATGCTAAAAAAAATATGTCATGAATTGCTGTCAAGCTCATACTAAACCAACTTGTAAATCTATGCTAAGCCAATCAGAAGCCTGAAAAAAAATAAATAAAAAACAGATAGTGGGGCTCAATCTGATGTCAAACAAAAGAGATTAGTTGACACTCTGCATCGCAGACCAAAACCTCAGGTTTCACCATCTTCACTCTGGCTGAAGTTTTCAAAAAAGGGTCAGTGTCAGTCAACAGATGTCTACATCTGAACGAACAACCAAACTGCAAAGGAAAAGCTGTGTTTTTGAAAAAAATGTGTTTTTGACTTTGACTTTATTAATCCCCAAAGGGAAATTCACATGTCAGAGCAGAGCTTTCCATACAAAAAATAAATAAAATAAGTTACATATATATATATATATATATATATATAATAAAAGTCATGATAAAATTTATACTGCACACCTTAGTTCCAAAACAACGAGTAAACCCTTGTTTATATCTAATAACTATTACAATTCAGCACAAATCATCTGGTATGATTTTGGTTATACAATCTGATCACTGTTGGTAAAAATGACTTCCTGTGTCTTTCTCTGTAGCACTGAGGTTAAATTAATCTTGCACTAAAAGAGCTTGCACACGCTTGGACTGTATCAAAAAGGGGATGATGATCATGGTTCATCATACTGACAAATTTGTCCATCATTCAATCATGTGCATCCCTTCTATGGTGGGTGATACACACCCCACAACAGAACCTGCCCTTTTTATAAGCTTATTTCATTTGTTTTTCTCCTTCTCCAACACTCCCCCTTCCCAGCAAGTTACAGCATACAGAATCAGAGAAGACACCACAAAATCATAGTTTTTAATAGTGTCTGACACACACCAAAGGACCTCAGTCGTCTTAATAAATGAATGCGACTCTGACCCTTCTTATACACTTGAATTGTATTTTCAGACCAATCAAGCTTGTTATTTCGGTATACACCCAGGTACCTGTATGATGAAACAATCTCAATTTCTGACTCTTGTATGATCACTGGCACAGCTTCTGGTGGGTGTCTGCTAAAATCAATAATCAATTATTTGGTCTTATTAGTATTTATTTTAAGACAATTTGTTTCACACCAGTCAACTTATTTTTTTAAAGCAACCTATACTCACTCTCATCATGATCTTTTATGTAACAGACAATTGCAGAATCATCGGAAAACTTTTATAGATGACAATGTTTGGAGCTGTATTGAAAATCTGATGTAAAGAATGTAAATAAATATGGAGCTAAAACTGTTCCTTGAGGAACACCAGTGCTAGTTATTACAACTTGCGACACGCACTTATGCATCCTAACATACTGTGCAACTTAGCATACCTTTTTGTAAACCTGCATTTTCTAATTTTGCCTTCAGTAGTGCAGGCTGAATAGTGTTGAATGCATTTGAAAAATCAAAAAATGTGATCCTAACAGTATTATCTGATGTTTCCAGATGACTTAAAAGATTTGTGTAAAAAGATAAATAATTGCATCATCTACCCCTACACCAGTTTTGTATGCAAACTGCAGTCTGTTCTCAGAAGCAATCAACAGCTGCTTAATATAATTTAAAACCAATCTTTCAAAAACTTTCATCAACTGGGCTGTTAGGGCTATTGGTCTGTAATGGGAAAACTCAGTAGGGTTAGGTTTCTTAGAGACTGGTGCTACACATGATGCCTTCCATAAAATGGGAACTCTTTTCAAACGCAAACTCAAATAAAAAATATAATGAACCACCCAACAGATTTGATCCGCACAGGCTTTAAGAACTCCAGCACTGATGCCGTCAGGTCCTGCAGATTTCTTCTTTTAATTCTCCTCAACCCATTTCTTACTTCTTCTATGGTTACATCTAGTTTAGCAGCAGGCTCACAAGTAGAACAATTAGATGTTAAAACTGATGGTGAATCTAAAAAGGAACTCTGATGTGTACTCAGATGAGTATTTTCATAAACACTGGATCCTGCATCAAATCTATTAAAAAATATAATTATTTCATCCATAAATTAATTATTTTTTTTTCATTTTGTGAACAGTGCCATGGTCTTAAAATCAATTACTAAGTTACTAATTACATATACATGTATACATACATATGTACAGTACATGTAAAAGTAGTAGAATTTAAAATAAAAAAAAATAATAAATAATAAATGTACAAATTCAAATTAAACTAAAATAACATGAAGTTAGAAATCCTAATCAAAACGCATTTCTGAAAATATGTTTCACTCAGAACTGCTTTGGTCAGGTTTTGTTATGCTTAACAATGGGAGCAAAAAAGCTCTTCTATTTTTAAACAAATGTGAAACAATAGATATGATATTGTCAGGGAGAAACCACATATTCAATTTGCAAGTGAAGATTTATTGTGAATTCAAAACTCAAAAAATGTCTCAGTCTGAGGATCAAAAATGTAAAAGAAAAAGCACTGAATCAGAATTGAATTCAGGCAGCAGTAGCCAATACTGGACTAGAGTTCAGTGGAGTGTCCACAAGGTGGCGGACTCGTGTAGTGTCGAGTATCCAGGCTCGGTGGGTGGAGCGGCAGGAAGACGAGCAGATGCCGGTGAGCAGGTGGCGGCAGGTGGTGGAGGCCGAGCGCCACAAACAATCTGACACAGATGGGGTTGTCTGAACGGGCAGAAGAGAGGTGAACAGAGAGGGCGAAAAGCGAAACCGAAACTAATATCTAGGACCCAAAGTGATCAACTAGACAGGACAGGACAAAACGCAGATCTAGAGCGAGTGAGCTAGAGAAACACTCAAGATGGTCTGAGAGAGACAAGGAGGCAAGCAGGAATTAAATAGGAGAAGAAAATCAAGGAGCTACAGGTGACGATAATCAATGCTAATAAGATAATAACTAGGAAAACAAGGAGGCGGGGAAAAGGATACGCTGACATCAGAGCACATGAAACGTGAAGACGACACGGTTCAGTATATCCTGAGCTGGAATCTAAGACCTCTCCCCCGCACCATAGCCCTCCCAGTCCACCAGATACTGAAAGCCCACATCAAGGAGCCTCCTCACCGTATAGACAGGAACGCCATCTACTAGACGAGGAGGAGGGGGAATGAACAACAGGATTAAGTTTGGACCGGAACACAGTCTTGACCCTGGATACATGAAAAACAGGGTGAACCCGACCAAGAGTGCAAGAAAGCGTGAGCTGTACTGTTACCAGACTCAAAACCTTAGTGATCTGGTGACGATCAGCCGCCACCTTGGTCCATCTGGAAGCCCGGGCCAAGGCCTCCTTAGCCTCTTTCCAGGTGCGGCGACACCGGGGAACAAAGGCAAAGGCAGACGGGACCGCAGCATCGGGCTCCTGAGCAGGAAATAAAGGATGTTGATAGCCAACAGAACAATGGAAAGGAGATATACCCTTTGAAGCTACTGGCAAGGAATTGTGGGTGTATTCGACCCAAGATAGCTGCTGACTCCAGGAACCCGGATTCTGTAACACCAGGCAGCGGAGAGTTCTCTCAAGATCCTGGTTGGCTCGCTCAGTCTGCCCATTGGTCTGGGGGTGAAAACTTGAAGACAGACTCGTAGAGGCCCCGATCTGTCTGCAGAACTCTTTCCAAAACCGAGAGACAAATTGAGGCCCTTTGTCAAAGACCACATCCATCGGAAGGCCATGGATCCGAAAGACATGGTCAATTACTGCCTGAGCAGTCTCTTTGGCAGATGGGAGTTTGGGTAAGGGGATAAAATGGGCCGCCTTGGAGAAGCGGTCCACCACCATCAAAATAACGGTGTTACCTCTCGATGGGGGTAAGCCAGAGACAAAATCAAGAGCCACGTGTGACCAGGGGCGAGAAGGAATAGGGAAGGGGTTGTAACAGACCAATGGGAGGATGGCTTCTGGGGTAGCATTCTCTCCAGGGGCGTCGAACAGCCGGGAGAGTGCATCAGGTTTGACGTTCTTGGACCCAGGCCAGTACGAGAGGGAAAAGGTGAATCGACCAAAGTAGATTGCCCAGCGGGCCTGACGCAAATTTAATCTTTTGGCTGTATGGATATACTCTAAATTTTTATGATCCGTCCAGACCAAAAATGGGTGTGCTGCTCCTTCCAATCAGTGGCACCACTCTCCCAGAGCCAGCCTGACAGCCAGCAACTCTCTGTTACCAATGTCATAGTTTTGTTCGGCTGGGCTCAGACAGTGGGGGAAAAAGGCACAAGGATGCACCTTCCCATCCCTAGAGGACCGCTGAGACAGGACCACGCCTACCCCCACTTTTGAGGCATCCACCATAACAATAAACTGCCGTTCAGGATCTGGAAGAGAAAGAACAGGAGCAGTGATGAAACGGGACTTAATAACATCAAAGGCCTCCTGAGCTCGACTGTTCCATGTAAACGGTACCTTAGGAGAGGTGAGAGCTGTTAAGGGTGCAGTGACCAAGCTGAAGTTCCGGATGAATTGCCTATAGAAGTTGGCAAACCCCAAGAACCGCTGCAGAGCCTTTCTAGAGTCAGGGGTTGGCCACTCGGCCACGGCCCTTACCTTAGCGGGATCAGCCTTGATCCCCTCCGTCAAGAAAATATGCCCCAGGAATGAAACAGACTTTGTGTGGGACACGCACTTCTCCGCCTTGACATACAGCTGGTTCTCCAGCAGCCGCTGCAGCACCTGTCAAACATGCTGAGTGTGTACCTGTTTGGAAGGGGAAAATATGAGGATATCATCAAGGTACACAAAGACAAATCTATTCACCATGTCTCTCAGCACATCTTTGACCAGGGCTTGAAAGACAGCCAGGGCATTAGTGAGCCCGAAAGGTAGGACCCGGTATTCATAGTGTCCCGTGGGTGTTTTAAATGCTGTCTTCTACTCATGCCCCTCCCGTATTCGGACCAAGTGATAGGCGTTATGGAGGTCCAGCTTAGTAGAGACCTTGGCTCCCTGCAATAACTCAAAGGCAGAAGACATCAAAGGCAGAGGGTACCTGTTCTTAACAGTGATGTCATTGAGACCTCTGTAGTCAATGCAAGGACGCAGAGAGCCATCCTTCTTCTTAACAAAGAAGAACCCAGCCCCAGCCGGAGAGGAAGAGGGACGAATGAGATTGGCTTTTAATGACTTTTGAATGTACCTGTCCATGGCCTCTCTTTCAAAAAGGGAAAACAACCGACCTCTGGGCGGAGAAGAGCCTGGGAGGAGCTCAGTGGCACAATCATATGGTCGGTGGGGAGGTAAGGAAGTGGCCCGGGACTTGCTGAAAACATGACGCAGATCGTGGTATTCCGATGGGACTCCGGAGAGATCTACAGCTTTAACCTGCAACACATGAGAAACAGAACCAGAACACGGAGCAGGACCATGACACAATGCAAGACAAGACGGGCTCCAAGATAACACAGAACTAGCTGACCAATCAACATGAGGATTGTGTTTGGTTAGCCACGAGTGCCCCAATACTACGGGGGCACTCGGGGAGTAAAATTGTGATTGCCAGAAAAAATTAAACTTACGGAAGGAGTGGAATGGGTGATGGAGGTGATGGTGAGACCATTCAGGGAGCGGATAAGGATAGGAGAAGAAAGAGGTATAGCAGGTATGCCCCAGGACTCAGTGGTGGTTCTGTCTAAAAAGTTGCCCTCCGCTCCGGAGTCAATCAGAGCAGAGCAGGAATGGACAACATCTCCACATCGTAGAGAGGCTGGCAGTGAGGTACGATATGTGGGGGTGTCAGAGCAGGGGATTGTGCCCACCAGAATCCCTCATAATACTGGTGAGCTGGGGCTTTTAACGGGCACCGAACTGCCTGATGTCCCGGTTTCCCACAGTACAGGCACAGACCCCTAGCCAGCTGATGTCGTTTCAGCTGAGATCGTGGGTGGCGGTTTCGTCCTGGATCTCGTCATCCAGACCATCCCAAAACCTCGCTCGAAGATCTGCTTCGTTCCAAGCGCAGGCCGCTGCTAAGGTTCTGAATTGGACAGAGTAGTCAGTCACTGTACGCCTGTTCTGACTTAGCTGAGCCAAAAGAGAGACTGCCTCATCCCCCTGAGCTAACCGATCAAACAGCTTTGTCATATCATTACGAAAGTCATCAAAAGTGGCACAAAAAGGGGCACGTACATCCCGCACAGCAGTGGCCCAGTCGCGGGCCATGCCCTTAAGAAGTGTAATCACGAATGCCACTGTGGATTCCTCAGTGGCGTAACGACGTGGCTGGAGAACGAAGACCAACGAACACTGAGACAAAAAGGACAGACAGGAACTGGGGTCCCCATCATATGGTGGTGGGCAATTTGCATGCGGCTCATGCTCAGGATCGAGAGGAAAGGCTGCCTGCCTGCCGGTTCTGATATTTAGCTGCAGGTCCTGGACCAGAGCGTTAAGTTCCGCAACATGAGCCGTCAGGAACTCAACTTCTTGAGAAGTGGCAGATAATTGGGAAGCCTGTTGTCCCAGGAGGATGCCCTGCTGGGTTACTGCATTTTTTACTTGATCTGCACCTGCTGAATCCATTGCTGGTCAGACCTTTCTGTCAGGGAGAAACCACAGATTCAATTTGCAAGTGAAGATTTATTGTGAATTCAAAACTCAAAAAATGTAAAAGAAAAAGCACTGAATCAGAAGTGAATTCAGGCAGCAGTAGCCAATACTGGACTGCAGTTCAGTGGAGTGTCCACAAGGTGGCGGACTCGTGTAGGGGCGAGAATCCAGACTCGGTGGGTGGAGCGGCAGGAAGACGAGCAGATGTCAGTGAGCAGGTGGCGGCAGGTGGTGGAGGCCGAGCGCCACAAACAATCTGACACAGATGGGGTTGTCTGAACGGGCAGAAGAGAGGTGAACAGAGAGGGCGAAAAGCGAAAGCGAAACCGAAACTAATATCTAGGAGCCAAAGTGATCAACAAGACAGGACAGGACAAAACGCGGATCCAGAGCGAGTGAGCTAGAGAAACACACAAGACAGTCTGAGAGAGACAAGGAGGCAAGCAGGAATTAAATAGGAGAAGAAA
>CAIGQZ010005905.1:0-11549 GCA_903798205.1 Danio tinwini
TATATGATGGGTCAAAAACACCATTCAGCTTGACAGCCTTTATGATAGACAGTTAACGTATGTGAACATTGCAGCATGATATGAACCGCGGGTAGCTAGCGGTAGTTAACTTATCTAGCTCTTATGGATAGCTCAAACTGCTGTTTTGTGTATTATATTATCTTTAACTTGACATGTTTCTTCAAATCTGACGGTAGAGTATGCACTTCATTCTACATGAACTGTCTTTCACTCCGACAAATGCAAACATTGGTTCTAAATAGGGTCACGGGTGGTCTTTTTCCTCATCGCCACGAACAGTTGAAAGTGAAGGAGTTGAAGGTGGAATTTCTGGGTTTTCCATGTCTAAAACAAACTTAAGTGCTCTCAATGCAGGCAGGCAGCACTGTCTTCTTTGATCGTCTGATCAATGAATAATTGATTCGTGACATTTTTATAATTGTAACGAGTAACTATGCAACACATAAAAAATCTACTGGAGTAAAAGTATTAAGCTCATCGAAAATATGTACTGAAGTAAAAGTAGAAGTAGGAGAAAAAAACAATACTCCAGTAGAGTACAGATACAACCTTTTAGTACTTAAGTACAGAAGTGAAGTAGTTCTACTTCGTTACTATACATCTCTGGTAACTAGTGAAGTGCAGCTAAAATCGGAGTTACCAACTCATACTTGCGGGTGCCAGAAAGTAGTCTAGCAGCCGCATTTTGTACCAGCTGCAGACGAGAGAGAAATACCAAAAGACTGAGAAATACCAAAATAGAGAGAGTTACAGTAATCTAGACGTGTTGTTATGAAGGCATGAAGCACCGTTTCAAAATTTCTCTGGGATAGAAATGGCTTGACTTTAGACAGTTGTCTGAGGTGGTAAAAGCAGGGTTTTACGACAGTACTGATCTGTTTGTCACATTTTAAGTTTTCATCAAACATAACACTGAGATTTCTTGCACACTGGATAACATGTGGGGCCAAAGATCCCATATTTACATTGTTTGTAATTTGTTTGTAATTTTACTTCCCATTTTTAAGATGTATTTTTCCTATACCGTGTTTGTTGTTCATGTTTTTTTGCTTGTTAGTATTGGTTAGTTTAGTGTTCATTGCTATTTTATTCCTTTCCCACTTTGTCATCAGCGATTAATGCAGTCTGCTGTACCTGTTAAAACACTGTCTGGATGTTTTTGGTCTGCTCAGAGCTCAATCAGTCCATCATGGATTTTGCAGGAAGAATTTCTGATTATGGGTGGCATGGTGGCTCAGTGGTTAGCACTGTCGACTCATAGTAAGAAGGTTTGATAGGGCATCCGCTGCGTGAAACATATGCTGGATAGTCACCCATGGTGACGGTTCATTCCACTGTGGCGATCCCTGATTAATAAAGGGACTAAGCTGAAAAGAAAACGAATGAACGAATGAATGAATGAAACTGGCCGTAGTGTATGTGTGTGAATGAGAGTGTTTCCCAACACTGGGTTGCAGCTGAAAAAAAATCCGCCGTGTAAAACATATGCTGGAATAGTTGGCGGTTCATTCCGCTGTGGCTACCCCTGATAAATAAAGGACTAAGCTGAAGCAAAATGAATCAATGAATGAATTTCTGATTTTTATTGCTGCCTAAAATTCTTGATTGATTTTGTGGTTTATTACTTTTTTCACCACAGGAACCATTGGTCTGTAATTTTTATAAAGGGAAGCAAAGAGAGAAAGTGGTTTATTCATTAATTTCTTTTTTTTTAAACCCGGCTTCTTTAGCGCCCCTCACAAAGCTTGATCCACGCTGGCATTTCTCCCCTTGGGTTTTAGAAAGGGAAAAAATTCCACCACCCCGTCCAAACTTTTAGGATACCGGGTATCAGATTTGCACAATTCATATGCACAACGCTTTGGCTTGTTTCCCTTGCTCGAAAGCTCGACAGACCTCCTGCGCGTAGCTACGGTTGCTAAGTTACAATTGGTGTGTGGCGGTTTTCGGGTGTGGCTTAGCGAAGGGTCAATTAGCCTGGTTAAATGTGTTTGATTAGGGTTGGAGCTAAACTCTGCAGGACAGCGGCCCTTCAGGAACAAGTTTGGTGACCCCTGTATTAGTATATTGTGATTCAGATTCACAAGAAATATGTTATCAGTCAATAATAAGTGTATTTGTAGCCTGAACTGAAAATGCATTTATATAGTTGAAGTCAAAATTATTAGCCCTTCTGTGGATTTTCTTTCTTAAATATTTCCCAAACAATGTTTAATAGAGCAAGGGATTTTTCACAGTATTTTCTATATTTTTTTTCTTCTGCAAAAAAATCTTATTTGTTTTATTTCAGCAAAAATAAAAGCAGTTTTTTTATATTTTTTAAATAATTTTAAGGTCAATAATATTAGCCCCCTTAAGCAATATGTATTTCGATTTGTGTACAGCAGGGGTTTTCAAACTTTTAGGACAAACGTCCCCCCAAGTTTGTCCAATTTCAGTCGACCCCCAAACATCATTCATATATTACTTGCTGCGTTTAAAGTGTGTAGCATTAATTACATTGAAGCATAAATATACAGCTTACCTGATTCAGTGTGATGGCTGAGCCTTTTTCTGTGTGGACAACGTGCTAATCTGTGGTTGGATTACTGACGCGACTAACCATAAATCATCTTCCACTGTCAATTTAGATTAGATTAAATTCAACTTTATTGTCATCACACATGTACAAGTACAAGGAAACGAAATGCAGTTTAGGTCTAACCAGGAGTGCAATAGCAGCAAGTGCAGGATACAGGTATAAGTTATAAAGTGCAGTTATAGAAAAACTATGGTGATATTTACAAATGGATGTACTATCAACATTATATACAGGTTGTATTAGCTATGAACAGATTTACAATAGATGGATAAATGTACAGGTTGCTATTAATAATCAGAAGTGTGCAGATAGATAAACATAATTACAGATGTATATGTACAGTGGGTGTGTACATAATTTACAAATGTACAATAAGCGTGAGCCATAGTCTACTCCGGTTTTTGACCTATCGCTGTACGTACAAACAGAAAATGCTGCTTCTCAGAGCCCTGACAGTGTGGTTGAGTCTAACATTGAGTATGTTTACATGGGCAATACTCTGATTAAGAGACTACCATGTACACATCGATTTTATTATTATTATTATTATTTTTATTTATTATTTTTTTGATGACCTTAATCCGACTAAAGTCATAACTGAACTTAACAGAAATGGAATTAAGACGTGGAGTATGCAGATATTAGTGGCATTATTGAAGTAAACACCACAATCAAACTATTACCGTCATGTAGGACTTTTTGCTGCATTTTGCAACAAGATCCACACACATGCTGTTAGCAAAAGACATACGCACACACACACACACACACACACATCATGAACAGTGTTGCCAGATTGGGCGGTTTTGAATTCGATTGTGTGGGTAAAAAATGACGTAGGCGCATATTGAAAATTTAGCTTTTGGTCTGGAGTCAGTCAGCTACATCTGGCAACACTGATCAAAAAATGCGGAAGTTTTTTTTCTTTCTATTCGGCGTGCGCTATCAAATCCTATTAAAACATCTTGCACCATTCCTTACTAAATATTTGCGTCTAATACCCCAGTTTGTCATGGGGACATGAATGAAATGTTCATGAGTGAAAGTGCCGAACTGCAGTTAAAGTCGAAAAATTAAAAATGAAACACCCGAAATTACATGAGACTTTGCAGGAAATGTGGATTTCCTGGTGACACATTATTCAAAAAGCACGTCCCGTAACACCTTAATTATATTATTGTCTAATTCAGATTAAGGCAAATAACAATAACTGATGTCCATGTAAATGTAGTCTGTATGTCTTCATGTCGTATGTCTTCAAAGAAAGTGAAAGATCCAGAAGAGCATCCTGCTGATTTGATTCAGAAGGGCACTTTTTTTGTCAGACGGCTCACCGGTTTAACTTTCATTCACCGTCATTCATTTTAAAAAGCACCCGGTCCATTTTATTTGTATATGTTTTACTCGAACACATAAACTCTACAGGTACCTGATAGTTAGATGTGAAACTAACGTTAATCAGATTCACTCTAGTCAAGGCATAAAAATCATCATTATAATTTACTCGAGTACATGCCTCAAATTCTCACGCCCCCCTTAATAGGTGCTGGCGCCCCCCAGGTGGGGCACGCCCCACAGTTTAAAAACCACTGTTATACAATGACTTGCCCAATTACCCTAACTTGACTAATTAACCAGGTTAAGCCTTTAAATGTCACTTTAAGCTGAATGCTAATGTCTTGAAAAATATCCAGTAAATATTATTTACTGTCATCATGGCAAAGATAAAATAAATCAGTTATTAGAAATGAGTTATTAAAACTATTATGTTTAGAAATGTGTTGAAAAAAAATCTTCTCTCCGTTAAACAGAAATTGGGGGGAAAATATACAAGGGGGCTAATAATTCAGGAGGGCTAATAATTCTGACTTCAACTGCATATACTGTAAGTGTGTATATATATATATATAAATGTATTTTACAGTATCCCGTTCAGCTCAGGCCTGAAGGCCATAATAACACAGCAGAGTCAGGAATGCGAGTACAGGTGTTTTGCAGCGTTTCACGACATTTAATGCTTGTTTAGCTGGAGCTTCATTCAGTGCAGCTCAGGAATGAAGAATGGCCTCTTTCACGCCACTAAGTAAGTCTGTGTGTCGTTCACAGTCACTTTCTTTCAGCGGCTCTGATATCTCTCTGGTGTCTCTATCTCTCAATGAGATTTCAATCAAACTCTCTTAGTCCAGGAATTCTGCTCAATAACACAGAGATAGAGTTACATGGCGGCGCATTGCAGGGAATCTGTGGGGTGTACTGTATGATGATGATGATATATGACACTTTCTAATCTAAGGAAATTTTCACAGTATGTCTGATAATATTTCTAAAAAAGTCTTATTTGGTTTATTTCAGCTAGAACAAGCAGTTTTTACTTTTTTATGAACCATTTTAAGGTCAATATTATTGGCCCCTTTAAGCTAATTTTTTTTCGATAGTCTATTGAACAAACCATTGTTATACAATAACTTGCTTAATTACCCTAACCTGCCTAGTTAACATAATTAACCTAGTTAAGCCTTTAAATGTCACTTTAAGCTGTATAGAAGTGTCTTGAAAAATATCTAGTCAAATATTATTTACTGTCATCATGGCAAAGATAAAATAAATCAGTTATTAGAGATGAGTTATTAAAACTATTATAGTGTTAAAAAAAAATCGTATCTCCGCTAAACAAAAATTGGGGGAAAAATTATCAGGGGGGCTAATAATTCTGACTTCAACTTTATAAATTATTAAATTGTTTCTGCACAAGAAGGTCACTGATTCGAGTCCCAGCTGGGCCAGTTGGCATTTCTGTGTTACTGCGCTATAGGTGAAGTGAATAAACTAAATTGGCCGTAGTGTATGTTTGTAAATGAGAGTGTGTATGGGTGTTTCCCAATACTGGGTTGCAGCTGGAAAGGCATACGTTGTGTAAAACATATGCTAGATAAAATGGTGGTTCATTCCGCTGTGGTGAACCCTGATGAATAAAGGGAATAAGCCAAAGGAAAATGAATGAATGAATGCATGAAAATTGTATCTGAATGTGGAGATTCCATTTACTGACCTGATCATGGTTTCTCGGGATCATATTTTAGAAATCATGTTGTGTGTTTCTTCTACAAGCTATTTTAAATCACTAAAAACAAATGCCATGTTTGAAATTTACATTAATGTAATACACAGCAGCAAACGTTAAATTATACAGAACTATACTTTTTATTGCAATATAACAATTTACCAATCAAATGGCACCTTAGTTATTTAGTCATGATGCTAAAAATTATAAAGAGATATAAGCAGGGCTTGACATTAACTTTTTTGATCACCAGCCACTGTGGCTAGCAGATTTCCAATGTTATCACTCGCCATTTTCACTAGCCACAATTTTGCTGTTGGAAAAATATAATTAATATGCATAAATTTGACTTTGGCATGCAAAAATTACTTGCTATAGACCAATTACCATGTTTGTAAACATTCAGGATGCGTGCGCAGGGAGATGGCAGAAAAAAACGGGAGCGCTAAGATTTACAGTGAGGGAATGACATCCGATGCGGTACAAAGTTTGTTATCGTCTTAGAAATAATATATATTGATTACATATTATATATATTATTTAAATAATGCTTTCAGCGTATTATAACAGCTTGTCACCCAGTGATAAGCACAGTTATTCTGCAAAATTAACGTTAAAGTGAGCGGTGTTTGTCTGACAGGTCCATTTGCGATAGCACCCTCCCAATGGATATTGAATAAAACAAAATGACCAAGCATCCAGCCCGAAATATGCAATCTCATTGAAGCTCCAATGGATTTTACAAGAGAAGCTAAAGGCCTACAAGTGCTTGGATGCCTACAATTGTGTTCTGTTTGGTCATGTGCAAGAAATAATGTTCCCTGATTACCAGATTTAAAACTATGTAGTGCTAAAATCCGAGGTTCTGCCTAGCCAAAGACAAGGAAAAAAAGATGGAGCTAACGTTATACAAGGCCTGGATAATCATCAACAAAAAACTGCATTCTGACAGCGAACTACACCTGTACGAAAGCCCAGGGTATGTGAACTTACACTTAAAGGTAAAGTTGGTTTTAGATTCACACATTCAGACTTTCTCCTTAATAATATAATTTCATAAAAGTATTATTTGCAAACTCTAAATAGCGAAATCATATTAGCAGCCAGTAGGCATGGGACGATAAACGTTTTCAAGGTATAACGCGGTTTGGAAAAGTCATGGTTTTCATACCTCCAAATTTTCTCTAAAACCGTTCCTAAGGTATGTGTAAAAAATTGTATTTACATTTTTTTAACAACAGCATCTCCAGCAGAAAAGATATCCAAATATGCCATTTTAAATTGTAAACAAATCTGTGTTTTTGAAACTAATGAAGACAGCAGACGTCTATGATTAATTTTCATTATTTAGCCTGGCATGTTTACTGCTCCAAAATATTATAAATGTTTCTCAAAATAAAATATATTACTATATATATTAAAATATATAATACATTTAAAAATAATATATTTTAGAGCAGTAATCACAATACCGTGATAAAGTGAAACTGTGATATTTTTATCCAAGGTTATCATACCGTCAAAATCTTATACCGGCCCATGCCTAGCAGCCAGTGACTATCAAAGTACAACATTGTCCACAGTCAAATAAACAGTGTAAATGTTGTTTTCAAGTCACACTTGCAGGTTATTTCAGACCGAATACTCAAAGTGCCGTGGTAAACAATATAGGGAGTGTGTCACAAGTTGTCACTGAATGAATGTGTGAATATAAAACCGACTTTAATAACTTACACATTTCATTCTCAGCATTCAGTGTCCGCAGTTTAATTACCCATATGTAACAGTTTTGCCAAAATCATTGCTGCAATCAAAAACGAGTAATGTGTATGATTCAGCATAGCCTGAACGTCCAGCATTTCTAATTAGGTCGTCAGTTCATTCAGCTCCCTTTTAGCCAAACACGTCTGCAGTCTGCATTGAAAGCAGTGTGGTGTATGGTAAAAGTTCAGTTTTCTATTTTTAGACTTTTGAATTTGGCATCCTACTGCAAAACACCACAAGTTTGCTATTGCAGCCGGTCATTTTTTGCAACCGGGGACGCGTGTGACGTCATGTGTGACGTAGGTTGGTAATTCGTCTATAGATGTTGTGTTATATACACATGCCTCCTCGTTAATTTAAGTTTTTTGTGTGTGTGTGTGTGTTCTGACCTTGCTCAATGAACATGAGCAAATTGGCTTTCATAGTGTCACTAATGCAATTAGTTTTATTTCACATTTTACAGTTTATATTCACTCTTTAGGGCTCAACACTAAGGATTTACTCTTTTTTTTTTTCCTCTGGCCACACCAAACTAATTATTTCCTTGCCACAATTTTTAAATAATGTGTAAAAACAAGCATAACTTTTTATTCAACAAAAATGTTCTTAAAAAAACAATAAAAAAAATTATTCTCACGTATCTAAAACTATACGCAGTAGTCTGTTCAGGCTAAAGGTCCCATATTACCAGTTAACTATAGATAAATAGAAAGTTAATCTCCTATTAAAGCAATGTTATTGTAAAGGATGATAATTAAACCACATTACGAAAATAGCAAAAGAAAGCCTGTGAAAATATTCCGTTAATGTTAGGCAATAATCTGTTCAAAGAGTGGTTAAAGCTAAAACAGCAACTGCTGCTGCTTACAATAAATCTCAAGCTCTTAAAAGCAGCAGGACTGTGGTTGCACAAGCACCGATTTTTCCAGTCTATTTCAAAGAGAAATGACCGCACCAGTTGCGTTTCCAGTCACGGTTGCTTCGCACAAGCAAACGGGAGATTTTAATCACTCGCGCGCATCAAATCAGCTCTGCGCGCAACACTGTAGTCAGTGAGCAAGGATCTCCGTGCGCCTGATCATTCTCTCATTCAGTATTCGCCTGTTTTATTTTGCTCGCGCGAACACTTATGAGTTGTGCTGCTTCTCGGTTCTAAGATCACATTTGTGCGCATATTGACAAACGGTCTTAAACTAAAATTCTAATGTTTAGTGACAAGGCAGCACTGGCAATTTAAAAATTATTTTCAACCAGCCAAAGTGGCTAGTGAGGGTGTCTCTCTAACCCACCACAGGTGAAATCTGCCCACATTTGGCGGGTTGGCGGGTGTTAATGTCAAGCCCTGGATATAACTAGTAATATTAATACTAATTTAATGCTAATTTAACATGTTAGCAATAAAATTGCACATTGGTTATTTAGTCATTAAGTAGTAAATCTCAAATAAATAAAAAGAATTGAAACTTAATTTACTAAATAAAGATCTGATATAACTTGATAAGTTAATAGTAACATATCTTAATAGTAAGATATCCTACCGACTGGAAGAATTTGTTCCTAGTTTAATTTTAAATTGGTTAGGAGACTTTTGTCTAAGCAAAGTCCGACCTTACTGTCCTAATTAAATAATTCAAAATCAAGGCAAGATCATATTTTATTTTGGTCAAATAATTCTATTCAATTCAATTCATCTTTATTTGTATAGCGCTTTTACAATGTGGATTGTGTCAAAGCAGCTTCACATAAAAGATTACAGTGAATTGAAAGTGTCAGTTCAGTTTATAGAGTTTAAGTTCAGTATAATTCAGTTCAGTTCAGGTCAGTGTGGTTTAATATTCACTGCTGAGAGTCCAAACACTGAAGAGTAATCCATCAATGCACAGTTCAACAAGTCCCGAACCATGCAAGCCAGTGGCGACAGCGGCGAGGAAAAAATGTCACCAATTGGCGTAAGTGAAGGATAAAAACCTTGAGAGAAACCAGGTTTAGTTGGGCACGACCATTTCTTCTATGGTTAAACGTCTTGTGCAGAGCTGCAGTAATCTAGAGCATAATAAGCATAATCTAGAGGCCTTTGCCTTTCATATCAGCCACTTCCGATACCAAATGATCAACTAGAAGTCAAGTTACTGTATTATTTGTTGTTCCTAAACCTTGGATAGGTGACAAGACTTTTGTCAGGTAGTGTAGATTTTAACTCTTAAGGTTTCTGACCTTTACAGCTGGCAGTGGCTCCGCTCCAGGTGCCGTTCTCCTGGCACACGCGTGTCCCCGGCCCCATCAGACGGAAACCCTGCGAACATGTGAAATGCACCTCATGACCCAGCAGATACTTGGAGCCAAACTTCCTCCCGTTAGCTGGAGCAACCAGAGGAGGGCAGGAGGACTGAGCTGGAGTAAATAAAGAGACATACAGTAATGCATGTCAGTATATAGTATGTTTCCATCCACCTATTTTTGTGTGCATTTTTAAATATCTCATAAAAATGTTTAATAAAAAAGCCAAGACGCACATATTTTTGAAAATGCACCTAAAACCTATACGAGTGGAATAAACCTTTTAGCTGCTAAGAAAAATGTGCATGAGTCACTGTATGAACACCTCAATTCCAGCATTAGCATTGAAAAAGTCATGTGATTTAGTTTTAACAGATCGTGTGATGATAATAATGTGTGTGATGGGACGTATTAATGAACAAACCAGCTTTTTGAGCACATTGTAAAACATCTGAAATGTTGTTTTGCTCATTTCTGAAATCCCTCAGCCAAAGTCTGTCATCACAGTGGTTCAGTATTATTATTATTCTCTCCAAAACTGTCTTGAGCATCTGTCTGCGCTCTCAAAGAGCATCTCACACCGCTAAATACCACCGCACGTTCATTGCCTTTCGTCTTCTAAGCTGCAAGTCATTTATTATAGTAGAAAAAAATCCCCACAGTGGCTTCTCCTACTGCATAAATCTAAATTTTTCTTTTTAATATTTGCTGCCAGTTTATCAGGAAGTGATGATTTAGTTTTCTTTGACTCATTGGATTGAAACGCTGATTTATCTGCAAATGATTAATGTGATATTCTGGTTTTGCACAGAAGTCTAATTCTCATCTTTGCATGGAAACATAACTAGTGTAGTAAAGGGTTACATGAGGGACAGAAGGTACCAATGCTGAATATTTGGATATTTGGCCTGAAGGCAGACACGTGTTACTGAATGTGGGAGCGGTCATGGGAAAGATGCACGGGAAATGCCTCATTTCATACACACAGCTCACGAACACTCACATAATGGCTTGTAGAATAGGCAGAAAAACAAAGCTTGCATGGTGGTTTTGCTTTGAAATGAAATTGATCCTGCTGCTGTTTGCTGTCACGATTCATGTGAAATAAATGAACAAAAACACAAATAAATTAAATAATGTTTGTGCATCAAAGTGCTTCTGCAACAACTCTTTATGTCATCAAATTCTTTATATTTCCGGTAAATGTTCTTTATATTTCAGGTAAGTTCTATTCTTCAAAAACATTGAAGACTAGATAGATAATTAAATAGACAAACAGATAGAGTGATTAAGAATTTAGGCATTTAACCTAAATATTTTTTGTTTAGTTTATTAACTTGATGAATTACAAAAACTAATACTTCAACTCAGATAAAATTATTAAAGCCACATAGACAAATATAAAAAAAAACATTATTAAAAATGTCCAATATACATAACTAACATTTAAATAGGTATATATACCTATATCAAATCAAATCAAATCACTTTTATTGTCATCAGCAGCACGTGTGCTATGATGGGTGAAAAGCTTAGGTGCTGGCTCCAGACAGTGCAAAATACAGACAGTGCAAATACAACGACAGTGTAAAATACAGACAGTGCAAATACAGCAACAGTGTAAAATACAGACAGTGCAAATACAACGACAGTGCAAAATACAACAACATACTCACAAAAAAACAAGACAAGTGTAAATTTGGCAATGTTGACAGTGATGCGCACGATCGATAGGTGTACACATAGTTGTAGGCAGTATTGTTTAAGTATGGATTGGTTAAAGTGCAGTTTGTATATATATATACAGTATGTATATATATATATATATATATATATATATATATA
>CAIGQZ010006219.1:0-12704 GCA_903798205.1 Danio tinwini
TTTCATCCATCATTTTGAAAAATAATCAGGATATTTTGAAAACCATGTAATGAATAGGATATTGTTTGTGTATTAAATCAAATTAAAAATAAAACTAACCATGTTTTTATATTATGTTTTGCGAAGCAACAATGAGCAATTTTTTCTTTATCTGACCTTACGTTTTTCTTCATCTTATCACCTTATGTTTAACATTCTTTCTGGTCCCTTTAGGATGCAAACCAACAACGTTGTCAAAGTGAAATTTAGAGAAAAGAAGAAATATGTTTTTTCTTCAGATCCTTTCACATTGCTAACATTTTTGGAATGTGGTAAGATATAACACACTTTCACATTGTCTACATTATTTATATGTTTTCTCTGAAAATTATTTGTAATAAATAATACAGGGTGTCCGCAGATCCTTAAGTTTTAAAAGTTCTTAAATCCCATAGTATAAAAATAAGACCTTAATTAGTCTTAAAGTGTCTTAAATCTGTTTCACATAAAAATGCAATCGAACCGACACCATGAGGAAGATTTTGTTTCTGTTTTTAAATCTACTTAAATCTCTTAATCTATCATCACACAGAACAACATAGGTGAAACTAAAGTTCATTTATAGTCTTTGGTGGAACCCAATAAAATACACGCTTGCTGGGATTCTGTTTATGTAATTAAAGTTGGAATTTTGCCTATGGAAACAGAGTTTGCGGGAATTTCACATTATGATTGCTTATAACAGCTGTGTCAACCCATACAATAACAAGTGAAGAATGAGATTTATTTCGTTCAAGCTTTTAAAATGTTTGCTGCTTGATTAAAAAAACTCTGGTGGACATTAGTCTTAATTGTTTAAAGAGAGAAAATATGTCGAAATTGTCAGCAAATGTTTTACCAGACCAAGATCAAACTAAATCATAACCAAATTTTCCAATGTCAATAACTTGTGCCTATTATTAGTGTTGTTAATGCAGTTTGGTGGAACTGATGTTACATTTTTATTATGATTTTTAAAATTATGTTGTTATTATTAATAGGTTTTTCACACTTAATTTGTATAATTAACAGTGATAAGGATGGTCATTTAAGTTATTCATTAGTTAAGGATGCAGCGTGCTTTTTTTTTGTGTTGCAAATTCTGTACTATAAAGTTGGTCTTAAATTTCATTCTGTGTATTATTAAAAATGTCTTAAAAATTCTAAAAAATAACTCTTAAAAAACATGCAGATGCCCTGTAATATGTGTATAATCTTATGCTATGCAAATATGACTCTTACTTTCTTAAACTTTGCTGGAATGTGTCAATTTGTCAGTTGTGTTTCTTTGTAGTTGCCAAGAAATTTGATCTTCCTGCAATGGACATTAAAGTCTTTGACACAAAGACAGAGGTTGACGAGGAAGCTT
The DNA here is from genome assembly GCA_903798205.1 of Danio tinwini. NCBI lineage: Eukaryota > Metazoa > Chordata > Actinopteri > Cypriniformes > Danionidae > Danio > Danio tinwini. The sequence goes on from CAIGQZ010006219.1 coordinate 1,388, forward strand.
TTGAATATCTGCTGACACGACCAGACATTGGAGTCCTAGAAATTGTCATCCCAGGCACAGCAAGTCTGGACGGTAAATTTATTCAAGTTTAGTTTATTCTCAGCAATGATCACCATTTCTGTTTTGCATAATCTAATTTATCATTTATTTGCTTCATATATCAGACTAACTGTAAGTAGCTGTAAAGTATACCATCAGAGTAGTGAGAACAGATAATGAGACCACTTTTTTTTTACAGATACCTTAAGCTCAAGCTCATTTGGAGAAACTGAATGCGCATCAGAGTCTGATGACACAGCAATGCTAAGTCCTTCACAAAAAAACAAGCTAAAGAACGCCATCTTGGCCAAGTAGGAGTTACACATTTTGCCTCTGATTTAAATGTATTTATATAGTGATTAAATAGTGAAGATATTAAGCTAAAATATATACTTGTCAGTTGTTAATTTCTCTTATCTGCTTAAAATTACATTCGCCCTGTAGATGATTGAGGATATTCTTAAGAACAGCCCTAGAGGACAGAAGATCATCAATGAATACTCTCGTACTAAAAGTCTGTCAGATTCACAGAGACGTGACATGGTCAAAATATTAGTTGCACATTTGTCAAATGAACATGGGTGAGTTTTTCATAAGGTAATTTATAAATTGATGTTTATGGTGTTTTGGTTTATAATTGGTTTATGTGTGTGTGTGTGTGTGTGTGTGTGTGTGTGTGTGTGTGTGTGTGTGCGTGTTTGTAGAACAAGGCCTTCTCGACGTTTGAAGGAATAATATGCAAAGGAAATCATCTCCCTATTCCCACATTTAGCTGACCCCAGGAGCAAGCTTGGTTATGTAAGTATCTGCTACCTCTCAGTCTTTTAGATTAAATATTATTTTTTATTACAGAGTACACATGATCTATCTTTATTATCTATGTATAATTACTAGATCTGTGTATTTATCTGGTTATAGGAGCATTATTAAAATGCAGAAGATGGAAGTGGATACCTTGCTTGGATTAAAACGCTCCAGAAAGATGCATCTGATGGGAGGCTGAAAAGGCCACAAGAACCACAAACAGGTACTAGATGTAGAGCTACATGATTCATGATTCTGTAGATTTTTCATTTTATTTAAAAATATTTAGCCCGGGTTTTAAAACAAAAAGTAAAAAAATTAGACATTATACTCTTTCCTTCAATCAAATTTAAAGAAATGTAATGGAAAAACAATATAATGTAAAAAATCAATAATGTATCTTGACTGCAGTCATGACTGCAGTCATAGTATCTTGCTATTGTATGCTAAAATAAAGTAATTTTTTTTATTATTGTTATTTTTTAAACATACTGTTAAAAACATAAACAATAGTAAATGTTATAATATGTAGGCTGTTGGTTAAAATGTAAAGAATTGTATAGACTTGGGCTGGTGGACTTAAATAGACTTAATTTACACCTGGTCCTCAATGCAAAGGACAATGAAAACATCAAAATATAACTATTCATTACTGTAACTATAACTATACAATTCTTTAATTGAATTATGTTAAACACATGGGCTTGCACTTTATCATTGACTACATATATATAGACAGTTTTTTCACTGGCAAAATTAGACATTTTTCATTATCTGATTCCGTCTTGTATTATATTTATCATATAAGCTAAAGTAGTTTAAACTACCATTGACAGTTTGTAAATGTTTATTCTCACACAGAACACTCACACTGTGAATACAGGCATTTATTTGATCTATGAAAGAATAAACCATCTAGAATGCTTTGTAGACATACCTCTTAAATGCAATAGTCATTTACATGATGCACACACTCTCACTTAAAATGTGCATGCTCCTTCCAGTGCAGCTCTAGTCAGAGGGTGCCATCACTTTGAAATAATTTTTTAAAAAGTAAATTCATAATTACTACTCGTGGATCCTGACAGGGCACTGAGGTCAAGTATGAATCAGATCAAGTCTATCTGTCCACATTGAAACACATAGTAATAAATAGAAAAACTAAATTTTATTGTCTTAATCATAGAAATTATTAATTAAGATTGTGTGGAGTCAAATTAAGATTACGATCTTTTAAAGAATGTTTGTGCATCTCTAGTTGTGATGTTTACTCAGTGCTATTATTAACTGGACTACAAGGCTTGATTAACTTTTTTTCTTTTTTTTTATAAATATACAGTTGAAGTGTTTGTTCATGCTATATTCTTACTTTTTCTGTTAAATCACATTGGTAATTGTATTTTATTCTTTCACAGACCGGTACCAGTATTCAAGGACACTTGGATGGCATCAGAGAGAGTCTCCAGCCATATCTTCTTGCTGTTGGGCCAAAGAAAAGTAGGGTCCATTCTTGGTTTATTGTAATTGACCAACATGCTCTACCCTGCAAGGCATCTAATTCACTGGCCTGCGTTGATGAACTTTTTAAAGCTCACTTTGTCTTTGGCACCTCATACTGTCAGGAACTGACCAATCTGTATTGCTTTCTGCAAACCTCTGTCTATGATATAAATGTGGAAATGACCAAGGTGAGTCCCAGAGTGGCTGAGTTAAGAGCCAGAATGCTCCAGTAAGCTGATGATTTGTTTCATTTGTAAAAAAGACGCATACTAATGGCAATGGCATTATAAAGCACTTTAAGTTAGTTAACGGTCTTTGCCCAGGAAAAAAAGAGGTTGTTCACATGTTAACCATAGTTTTTTTTCTGGATTACGAAAACACCTTAGCAGGTATTGTGCAGTTGTCAGTTCACAGCTCAGTTCTGGTGAAAGCTTATTCACCACCAACTCTTTTTTATTAGAGAATGTAAGTGATCTATCAAAACCCAAGTTCCAGTTCTCAGCCTGAAAACCTTAAAAGGAATATAGTTAACGGTTGTGAAACTATTGTTGCTGAACTTAAAGTGGCTGGTGTCATTGACAAATGCCATTCAGAGCTGGTGTTTACTGCGCTACCTGCCCATCATGTTTGGAGATCTTGTGTGTCCTAATGATCCGCACTAGTATTTGTTCATTTTATTGCTTCAGATAGTCAACATAGTGTTTTCTTCAGTTACATCCAATGGAATAACCATTTATTTAAAGCATCTGATTTTGGAGCACCACCGTTTATTTAAGCATTTGTTTCCTGATAAGAACTTGTTGCCAAAACATCATTTTATGGTGCACTACCGCACTTGTATGCAGAAAATTAGACCACTGTTACATTGTTGGTGTATGCGCTATGAAGGAAAACATAATGTTTTCAAAAAGCTGCTAAAAAGCTTTAAAAACATAAAAACATTGGCAAAGAAACACCAGTGCCAAATAAATTATATTTGGCAAAGATTTGATCCAAATGATGTGAAATTGGGTCCTGGTAAAATGGTTCCCTTGAATGAAATGGAAGTTGGCGTTGAAATGGCTGAGAAGCTTAATGTGCCTTTGTGGACTAAGATCCAAAGTGTGAAATGGGTCAAGATCTGTGGAAATACTTATAGCTCAGGGTTAGCAGTTTGTGTTAAAGTCCAAAATGACATGCCTGTTTTTCATGTAATTCAGAATGTTGTTACTAAAGATGAGCGAATACTTTTTATTACAACTGCACTGGAAACATCGTGTTTAGTTGAACATGTTTATGCCTATAAAGTTGCACAAACCATAGAAATGCATTATGTTTTGGAGATCAAGGACATTTTGGAACACAAGTCGTTTGACATTGTAATGTCTTATGATGGTGATTTTAATATGTTTATTGTACCATATACTTTCATTTGATTTATTTTTTTTGTCTCTTCCAGGGTTGTCAAGATTCTGCAATTTGGTAGCAATCGATACTGAAATTTTAAAACGTCAATTTCCCGCTAGCATTTGAGCACTGTTAAACACATTCTTAAAGAGCGCTGATTTGCCATTGTTTTCACGTGCTAAACAGAAATAACTGATGTGCCATGAAGGTCATCAGTTCACCAAACTTACAGCTGTTTACTGACTTTAAAACGCTCCAGTGTCCCTGTATCTGTGGTTACACTCAGTAAACAGTGGTGATTTTGGTGAACTGATGACCTTCACGGTCAATCACAGTCATTTTGTTGATCTTGTGAAGACAATGGCAAATAAGCGCTGTTTATGAACGAGCTCAACAGTGCTCAAATGTTAGCGGGAAATGTACCCTTTTAAAATTTCAGTATCGATTGCTACCGAATTTCAGTATAGTGACAACCCTAGTCTCCTCTGTTATGTTATTGTATCATTTAATATTATTTTCTTTATTTAAATTTTTTTCATGATCAAAATGTACTATTAAAGACCCTGAAAATAAATTTGTGCAACACGGATAAACAGTTTTGATATTATTTTCTGAAATTCAAGTTTATTTTAGGGATTTTGACAGGTAAAATGTGAACATTCAAAAGAGTCTCTCTGGATCGTTAATTATTCTTCATTGTTCACTCGTATTTGATGATAAACAACTCTGGAGGTGAAGTAAATGGTAGCAAAGTAAATTTCTTATAGCTCTCAACTGAGTAAAATGGTGGCAGAGTAAATCTAAAGTTTCTCTGAACAGAGTTTAAAAATTAAAGCAGAGTAAATTTCTTATAGCTCTCAAGTGAGTAAAATGGTGGCAGAGTAAATCTAAAGTTCCTCTGAACAGAGTTTAAAAATTATAGCGGAGTCAATTTATTTTAACTCTCAACTGAGTAAAACAGTGGCAGAGTAAATTTGTAGTTCCTCTGAACAGAGTAAAAAAAATAGTAGAGTAAAATTCTTATAGCTCTCAATGGAGTAAAATAGTATAAGAGTAGATTTCAAAAAACACAAAATAGAGTGAAATATTACATGAAAGAGTAAAATATTAACTCAAAATTGAGTAAAATTAACTCTGAAAAAATGACTCTTTCAAAAGAGTAAGTTTTACTCATTCTAGAGAGGGACCAAATGTTATCTTTAATAGAGTAAAATTTTCTTCAATTTGAGTAAATTTTACTCTGTAAAATTTGTGCATATTGATTTTCTACCATCCCACAGGTGGGACATTTTTAGTACATAGTTAGTTAGTTAGTTACACTGTTAACAATTTCCTGTAGAATTTACAGTAACTTACTGGCAGTAGTTTGCTAGTAACTTACTGTAAACCAATTACAGCAAAAAATACTGTATTTACATTTACAGCACCATTTACATTGCTGTATATGTATTTACAGAATTTTATGTACACTACCAAACAAAAGTATTGTCGCTTATCCAAGTTTTAGGAACAACAAATAATAACTTGACTTTTAGTTGATCATTTAATATCAGAAGTGGCTTATATGAAAGGCTTAGGTATCTAGATTATGGTTATTTTACCTAAATTAAATATGATCATGCCTTGATTTTTTATTATTTTATTAGGACAGCAAGGTCTGACTTTGCTTAGATAAAAGTTTTGTCACTTAACAGAAATAATGTACAGTATAGAATATAAAGTCATGGTGCAATGGAAAAAAATTATAATAATAATGTGGACTCCCATGAGCGTGGAGGACCTCATCCATACATCTCTGCAATGATCAAATAACTTATTATTAAAGTCATCTGGATTGGCAAAGAAAGTGTTCTAGCAGGACTCCCAGAGTTCATCAAGATGCTTTGGATTTGTTTTCAATGGCTCATCCTTCATCTTACCCCAGACATGCTCAATAATGTTCATGTCTGGTGACTGGGCTGAATGTTCATGTCTGGTGACTGGGCTGGCCAATTCTGGAGTACCTTGACCTTCTTTGCTTTCAGGAACTTTGATGTGGAGGCTGAAGTACGAGAAGGAGCGCTATCCTGCTGAAGAATTTGCCCTCTCCTGTGGTTTGTACTGTAATGTGCAACACAAATATCTTGATACCTCAGGCTGGTATCGCTGCTATACACTCTGCAGATCTCTCGCACACCCCCATACTGAATGTAACTCCAAACCATGATTTTCCTTTTACCAAACTTCACTGATTTCTAAGAGAAGCTTGAGTCCATGCAAGTTCCATTAGGTCTTCTGCAGTATTTGTGATGTTTGGGATGCAGTTCAACATATAATTCATCAGAAAAATCTACCTTCTGCCACTTTTCCAAATAATCCACTAGAAGTCAAATTATTATTTGTTGCTCTTACAACTGGGATCAACGACAATACTTTGTCAGGTAGTGTAAAATATACAGTAATTTTCACAATGCAACCTTAAAATGTTAACATACTGCTTAAATGTCCTAAAGTAAAATACAGTTCATTTTACAGTTAAATACTGTGTGATTTACAAACAATCGTTAACAGTGTAGATAAATAATAAATTTGTTAATTTTTCTTTCGGCTTAGTCCCTTTATTAATCTGGGGTTGCTACAGCGGAATGAACCACCGCCAACTTATCTAGCATATGTTTTACACAGCAGATGCACTTTCAGCCGCAACCCATCACTGGGAAACTCCCATTCACACACCCATACACTACGGACAATTTATCCAATTCACTTGTACCACATGTCTTTGGACTTGTGGGGGAAACCAGAGCACCCAAAGAAAACCCACACGAACACAAGAAGAACATGCAAACTCCAATGCAGATAAATGTATTTAAAAATATATCACATTCTCTGGGTACTTATCAATATAGTCTGATTTCTCTGAATCTAAATTTCAGTAGCCAGTACAAATACCAGTACAGATTTACCCATACCAGATTTTGATTTAGATTTTGGTAAGCCATCAAACATTCATTCATTCATTTTCTTTTCAGCTTAGTTCCTTTATTAATCCAGGGTCGCCACAGCAGAATGAACCGCCGACTTATCCAGCACATATTTTACGCAGTGATTGCCCTTGGCTTTCAGCCGCAACCCATCTCTAGGAAACATCCACACACACACTAATTCACACTCATACACTACGGACAATTTAGCCTACCCAATTCACCTGTATTGCATGTCTTTGGACTGTGGGGGAAACCGGAGCACCCGGAGGAAACCCACGCGAATGCAGGGAGAACATGCAAACTCCACACAGAAACACCAACTGACCCAGCTGAGGTTCGAACCAGCAACCTTCTTGCTGTGAGGCAACAGCACTACCTACTGCGCCACTGCGTCCCGCCATCACACAATTCATGAAATAAATTGGTAATGCTTTTAATATTTGTAAATGTAAACATATAAATAACAAAATAAACCATCATCATTTAGCCTTTAAATATTTTCCAACTATTAAAAATTATATTAAAAGAAAGCAAAAACAAACAGAAAAACAATAGAGTTAACAGAAAAGATGGAAGTTTTGCTTCACTTATAATGTCATTTTTATTGTACAGATGTAATATAAAGTAATTTGCTAAGCTTGTCACAATTTGAAAAAAATGGCAACGTGCATTCTTGGCAAAATATATCTATAACTAGCTACAATGCAAAATGTTCTTACTGTATCTTTGTAAAATTTTAATATCAACATGTTAGAATAAAATATCAATATTTGGCACTAGTACTAGTAGTTTTGATTATAATCCTGCACCATTTGTTCAATGAAACATCTTTATTTACTAACTCATAAGGACATAATCAGCCCATGTCTGGCATAAAAAATTAATATGGATGCATTTGAGTCCATCTTCTCAGACATACTCCATTTATTGAAGGAAATGAGATTAAGCCGGATGATAGAGATACTGTATCTTGTATCTTCCAGTAATGGAGCAAACTTATCCCATATTTCCCGATTTTACACTAAACTGAGCTAAAGCCCAATGTGGTACACAATTTCCCTGCAACTCCTTCATCACACATAAAGTGGGTTTCTGTGACACGTTAAAACATATGGCCCACCCGGATGACAGAAAATAGATGATCAAATGGTGTCAAATACCCTGGAAACGATAGGTGCAGTTTAGGGCCATTTTCGAGAAAAGTAGAGAAGATAGATAGTCTTTGAAAATGACTGGAAATGATGGCCTGAAATCAAAAGATTCAACTCTCTGCACATCAAACATCATACCAAAATCTGAACTGACGCAAGGAGAAGAATTCACTTTGCCTGACCTTTCATCTAGGAAACCTGCAGCAGAATTATTTATGCAGTTGTATCTGATGTGTGTTTTAGACAGGGATGCAACGCAACTGCCTTTGAAGGAAGTAAATGTGACTCCATCACGCATCTACAGCTGTAAAGTGTCTGAAATTATGCTCTCAGCTAAAGTTCAACATAGATATGAAGGTGATTTTGTCTAACTAACAACGTTTGACACACTGATACACTTCCTTTTTAATCAGGATGTTACATGTGGGTCAATGTCAAATAACAGTCTACAATAATAATTGGTAAAATCTCAGCTAATGCAATGCCGAAAAAAGTAAATGTTGCCAATTTAATTCTTATACACTTTAAAGGGCTCATAAGAAATATATATTGGATTTATATATATATTACAAGGTTTATATGTGTAAATAAATAAAAAATGTGCTTCAAGTTTCAGAACTCCACAATTCTCTGTTAGTCCAACAGCAAAAAAAGTTTTTACAGTTAAATAATTTACATAATCAATTTCATTACTGTTTTATTTAAAACATGATGTGGCATAAGTAACAGGCTATGTGTTCATCATAGGGATGTAACAAGTAACACTTTTTATAAACTATGATTCACAATATACTGTAGAGCTGTATCCAATTATTATTAACTGTTTTATGAAACCTGACATGTTTATCCCCCCCCATTTAAAGTCAATTGTCCTAGCAGGTTTTCACTTTACTAAAAATATTGAACAATAAATATATGAATGCATCAAACAACTTTAAATTTATGGTTTCTTTACACAAAACCTTCTTACTAGAAAATTATTTTAATCAAGACTTATAAGTATAAATGTTTCATAGTTGGGAAATGCTTCAATTATGTAACAACATCAACACTGAACAACAAAATAAAGTAAAACTTAGCTGCAAAATATAAATAAAAACAAATAAAGATGATTAATTACCACACCGCCACAGGATGGAGTAACCTTGACACATGAGGTGTAGGTTTTATAGGTGCCATTTTTCAACACTGAAACGTTTCAACACAATTAAACATATTATGATGGATCTGTATATGCAAAAACTGTTGTCCAATCATAGCAGCGGGCGGGCATTTACTACTGAAAACTTCAATGTAAAATAAATAAAGCAAGTCATCTAAAGAGAGGGTACAAAACAGCCTGAATTATATATTTTTATATAAACTATTACATTACATTGTTATAAGTGGGCCTCATAAATGTTGTTTATTGTATGTTGCAATATGTATACAACCATTCTGTCTGGTTCTTGAATCTGATTGGCTGATTCAGCCATGCAATATTTTGCAAATAACAGCACTCATAAAGCCTTTTTACCCTTTATCCTTGTGTATTACTCTGCCCACATACAGCGACAAGCAGAAGACACTCTACAGTTTGACAAATATTGCTGCTGTTGGACAACATTGTGTACTTTTGAGACTTTTTTATTTGACAATGTAGCTGTTTAGATTGAAACTATTCTGTTTGTTTATGAGGATGGTGCCTATTTTAAAATATTCATAATTTCAGAGCATTTTCAGAGCAAAGGATTTAGTGCATTGGCTGCCATCAGCCTGTCTGAGCAGACCAAAAAAAGTGACAGTTGACGTTCCGCCACAAGATGGTGACAGAGACCGCATAATGAGTCCTAAGAGGAGAAAAACAGCATATTTTTAGCGTAAATTTCAAATTACAGCTGAACAAATCATCATAAATCAGGTAAAAGACATTCTAAGTTGATCTCTCTTTTTTTGTATTTTGTAGTGCTGTATTTATACCACAGAAACTGGTAGTGTTTGCTTTGCTCTGGTTTTTCGGTGTTAATTATTGTGAAATCATGATTGCAACAGAGAAATACTGGGAAATCACCATAGACTGATGGCATTTCATGCCGTTCAGCCCTATAATCTTAAAATGTGAGCAATAATGACCTGTTTTGTCATCACCTTAGACATTATGCTAGAGAATTATTCAAATAAAGTGACATTGGTGAATAAGCAACAGTTTCTGCTGTTCTGACCGTCAGCTGCAGATGTGAATGAGTGGCAGAAGAAAGTAATTCCTCATAAAAAAGTTTTTTTTAGACTCTCCGTGTTTGATTTTCTTCTTTATACACACGATTATGCCATCCAACTATTGTATAAACGCAATATCACACTCGTAGCAGTGCGATATGGATGCATATCGGCACTGGAGGGTGTAACTAAGGCACTCGGTCAGAGGCCTCGAGCCAACGTATGCCTCCCACCAACGTACGCCTCCCACCAGTGCTGATATGCCGTACAGCCATATCGCACTGCTACTTGTGTGATATTGTTCATATATATATGTATATAGAATTACAGTTAATCTTTGTAAAAATTACAAACAATAAAATTTATTGTGCCTGAATGTTTTACCAAATGACAAACATTTCAGTAACTATGATTAAACTTTGCAATGACTGTGTTATCAACTGTGGCTCCTGAAATAAATCTCTAGCTATAATCCCGATTCGACAAAACAGTTGTGACTATTGTGGATGAACACATTGCAATATTGATGCTGAAATGATATATTGTGTAACCCTACTTGATTAACTGCAACTTTTTTATATATACTTAATGCATTTGTTCAGGTAAACAATAGAACAATCTGAAAGCACTTAAATCTATAGCTTAGTTTTTAACAGTAGATGGCACTGTATGCTTCACAAACAGTCATACTCTGCTTTTATCCAATTCCATACAAAAACTACTCAATGTTAAATTGATCATTAGTAAAGTTAGAAAAGGTCTAAGTAAATTACAGAAGTGTTCTTTGAGAGCTGTTTTTACATTATTATTGTGACATAAAAACACTCAGCAGAACACACAAGCGCTCTTCATAGTGATAATTTGAATGTAGGGTTGAAACTAGCCTAGAGCACCATCTGCTGTTAAAATTATGCTCTATATCAACTGAAGAGAGAACAGCAATACATTTTGAAAATCTCCGCATCGATGCATAGTTATTTCTCAAAGGATTCTCCACTACAGGACTACAAATTGACAAACATTTACAAGAAGAAAAATACTTCAGATATTAAGCCACTCATCATTTTAATCACAATTATGTTGTTGAGAAATTGCATTTTATATCAATCAAATTGACCATAGTTTGGCTAAAGTGTTGGAAAATCCAATGATATTTTCAAAGGGATGGCTCACCTAAAAACACCCTGGTTTCAAACCTTTATGAGTTTCTCTTTTTCTGTTGAACAACACATAAGAGAGTTTTTTGAAGGATGCTGGAATCAGGTAGCCATTGAC
>CAIGQZ010006414.1:0-21931 GCA_903798205.1 Danio tinwini
TATATATATATATATATATATATATATATAAATAATCATGTTACAGCAATCAAGCTATACACTGAATCAGCAAACGTCTTTAATTTTACAGTCAGTGCCTGTGAGATGGATGGGTGCTAAAGCAATGAGGTTAAAAGCTATATGCTATGATTTCTGCCAGATTGGCACTCACTTGGCCTTAAACCAAAATTAATTAGCCGTACGTTTAGTGATGTGAATAAGCTTTGCGTGTTAAGCCTGGCATGCTGAAGTCAAGGCTGCCTCGGATAGCTGTGGCCTACATTACAGTCATAATTAATTTAGTGGTGTATGATTTATGCTCATTTTGTCATCTAATATGGCTAAAACTCTGGGCTTTCAGAACAGCCATGATATAATAAGGGGACTCGTGTTTCCTAATAAAAACTTTAATCATGTGGATTAATTTCTGCTAAGATAATAGACTTTAAACATAGTTATTTTAGATGACAGCGGTGCGCTGACCGAGTCACCCACCTGATTTAAGCTCATATCAGTAACTGGGGCTCAGGTCTGTAATTATGACCTCATAATTACCATTCCTCCAGACAGCCGAAAGATGTTAATAAGCAGCTTCTTCAAATCACAATGTAGCTCATTCATAGCTATGCTTTCATTCAATTGAGTACAGCAATTATTCCAAACAACAGCAGGAATCTAAAATGAGTGGGTCATCCTGCCTGATGAAAAATGAATGTCAGACTGATGCAATTCAAGTGCAAGAGCAGCAACCGGCTACATTCATAGCAGTTTCTGAGAGGTTTTTTCATGACTGTAAAAATGTTTTGTCTTTTAACTGTTTCTAATCATGATCAAAATATGTCATATTAGCACATATCATGTCAAAATCATTGACTTATTGTGACAGGTTGACTGTTCCAATATGGCGGACGCGTCTGTGTTTTTAATACAGCTTCTACACTTACATACCTCTAACTAGGCACCATTTCAATAGTTGTTTGCACTTTGTAACGTTGCAGAATATTAAACCACACAACAAAAATATATTATTTTACCTGAGTTGTGGGTGACGTAGTGGCGCAGTGGGTAGCACGTTCACCTCACAGCAAGAAGGTCGCTGGGTCAATTGGCATTTCTGTGTGGAGTTTCCGTGTTCTTCCAGTTCAAAGACATGTGGTATAGGTGAATTGGATATGCTAAAATTGACCATAGTGTGTGAATTAGAGTGGAAGTTTCCCAGTGATAGGTTGCAGCTGGAAGTGCAATCGCTGCGTGAAGCATTTGTTGGATAAGTTGGCGGTCCATTCTGCTGTGGCAACCCCAGATTAATAAGGGACTAAGCCGAAAAAAAAAAGAATGAATTAATGAATACCTAAGTTGTGCATGACAGTTAAAAGAAGACACGACTGTCCCACACGACTGATTTGATTCACCAACAAATGACTCGAAAATCTGAATCTTTTGTAAGTCAAAAATATGACCAGTGTAGCTCGACATAGATATTTACACTACACTGTTAAAAAAATCTGTCATTTTATGGTTTATTTCCGGCATAAGAAATTTACCGTAAAATAATGGACATTAAATTACAGAAATTTACCGTAAAATAACTGACATTAAATTACAGAAATTTACAGTAAAATAACGGACATTAAATTACAGAAATTTACCGTAAAATAACAGACATTAAATTACAGAAATTTACCGTAAAATAAAGGACATAAATTACAGAAATTACCTTAAATGAAAATTTCTGGTAAATTTCTGTAATTCAACCTCTGTTATTTTACTGTAAATTTCTGTAAATTAACGGCCGTTATTTTACGTTTTTTTTCCGGCACCCTAGCTACCTATAGATATCGCATACGGACCCTGAGCATGCATCAATATCACTGCCATATTGGTACAGTGCTCCCAGGACAAGTCATTCAACCACACTAGTCAAGACTAAAGCCAATGTGAAGATGCTAGACTTTAGTGCTGTGTAGGGGTGTAGTAACGAGCAAACAAAGAAAACAGCACATTTCATGGATAAGATTTCGTTTTTTTGCGTTTTTGTATATTACAAACTTTTGTGCTAAACAAGTAACGTAATTGATGACAATACAGTCACTTACTGCATTCACCATAAGGCAAAGTAGCACTAAACTCGCACTAAACACTAACCTTATGCAAGTTTTGTTGAATAAAATAAGCAAAATAAGTACATTTTCTACCCCACTAAAGGCTTCTTTCTCATTGTGTAGTTAATAACAAAGATATACTACATGACCTCGAGTTGTTTTCATGTCACTTCTCGCGTGGTTGGCCGGAGAGGTAGTTTGCGGACCAAGACAAAGTTGTCGGTGATTCTTTTATTGTAAAGTCATGCAGTGTGAAACCCTCTGTTGCTGATCCATCTTGCAGTGTAGACACAGCAGTGACAGAACGCTACCCCAGTTAGTGTGGAAACAGCCACGGTCCTCCTGTTAAATTTACATTAGTTTTTCATCCATTTCTTGGGTCCAAATAGACAGAAAAGAAGCCCTTTTAACATTGGCCTGCAGATACCCATACTGGTGAATGCTGCTCGCTCACTGGTTGTAGGTAATCGCAGATGTTATTTTCAATCAGAACACATTTCACACAGCATGATTTGAATTGCCAACAGGTCCAGATATTTAGCATGCCAAATGTGTTGGTGATTCATCTGTGATTCTCTTAGATTGTGTCTTTGATGGTTCACATTGTGTGACTGTTATTCACGTGAATGAGCACCGATTTGCCTGTGATTTCGTGCATTTGTATGTGATTTCTCAAAACCGGTCGGCAAGTCAAAATCTGTGCAAAAATTATGCAGTCTGAACTCTGCATTAGTCCCTTATTTATCAGGGGTCGCCACAGCAGAATGAACCACCAACTATTCCAGCATATGTTTTACTCAGAGGATGCCCTTCCAGCCGCAACCCAGTACTGGGAAACACCCATACACTCTCACACACACTACAGCCAATTTAGTCTATCCAATTCACTTATAGCGCATGTCTTTGGACTGTGGAACATGCAAACTCCACACAGAAATGCCAACTGACCCAGCCAGGACTCGAAACAGCGACCTTCTTGCTGCGAGGCAACGGTGCTAACCACTGAGCCACCATGCCGCCAATGAGAGAATTCAAATTTCTAAAATATCTTTTTTACTGTGGACTCATAGATACAAACTTTCCAGGCAGATGTAAATGCAGTTATTCATTCATTTTCTTTTCAGCTTAGTCCCTTTAATAATTCGGGGTTGCCACAGCGAAATGAACCGCCAACTTATCCAGCATATGTTTTACGCAGCGGATGCCCTTCCAGCCGCAACCCATTTTTGGGAACCGTCCATACACACTTATTCACACTCATACATTACGGACAATTAAGCATACCCAGTTCACCTGTACTGCATGTCTTTGGACTGTGGGGGAAACCAGAGCGTAAATGCAGTTAATTAGTTAAATTGTAAAATAAAACTACAGTAACAAGAAAAAAAGCTTTATTTTAAAAATTTGTGTGTTTAGTAATTCGACCTGCAATATCATACAAATATCTGAGATGCACATAAAATTATGATTGACCAACCTGGTATTGGCAGCAAATTATTTTCTGTTGTTGTTGTTTACCTGAAACACTCAAAGTTCCCGCAAAGTTTTCTTCACCTGAGCTGTACTTGCAAAAACAAAAGTGAACCAGTTTAATCAGGAGTTGCATTACACATTGCCAGAGGAAACAGAACTGCACGGCCTTCAAAGTGGAGTCACACATGTAAAAATACAATAGTTTGAAAGTGCAAACACAAAGGGTTGAGGTGTCAGAGGAACGATGGGTTATTTGACAAACAATAGACCGTGAGATAAAGCAGAACACTGAAAGTTCCACCTATTGTTCTCCTTCCTTGCATTCATTATAAAGGCTCACAAGTCCTAGAAAGCTGAAGATATGGTCAAGGGCTTTTCTTCTGGAGTTTCTGTGATGATGTTTCAGCTTTACTCAGCTCTTCCCGCCGCTGTCTGGCCTGCAGCTCCTTTACTTCAGCCAGAACTTCTTTAGCTTCTCTCCAGGATGAAATGGCCTCCTGTAAGAGGCGTTCGACAGCCGCCCTCCTGCAGTCCCAATCCAAAGCCTCAACCAGAGGAGAATCACCACCTTTCATGTTTCTAAAATTCGGTGAATAAGACATCTGATAAAACTCTGTAGACTTCATATGCGGCGAATTAGAGCCAGTGGACAGAGGCGACTGCGAACCTTTGATGTGAGTCAAATCGATGCACTTCATATGAAGCGAACTCGACTCTTTTGAATCGGGCGAATCGATGCTTTTGGAGCGAAGTGCGTTCTTGGAAGACTTGAAACGAGGGGAGTCTTTTGACTTTGCATGAGGCGATTCTTTGCTTTTGGAAGTGGGTGAGTCTTTGGCACGCACTGAGGGTGAGTTTGCGCTGTGTGGTGAACTTGAGCCCTTGGAGTGTGGCGAATCCGAGCCCTTTAGGTGGCGCAGACGAGGAGAGTCGATTCCTCTAAGATATGGATACGATCCCATGCGTCCTCTATGTGGTTCCTGTTCCTGAATCTGAGCGAGCAGTTCTTGAGTCCTCTGGAGCCGCTGTGTGATCAGATCCTGCAGGTGTCCTGTGGGACTCGGAGTATTCTTCTTAGGTTTTCGCTCTCCTCTAGATAGAGCGTCGTCCATGGAAGCACATCGGTTGCGTCCCTGAGCGAACTTCTTTTTATTTTGGGGTGTGCAAGGATGATCTTCCTGACTCCAGGAGAGGTCTGATTTGCGTGGTAGGCTGCTGGTTTTCTCCTGGGCTTCAGTAATTGAGGCTGACGGTCTGGAGGCATCGGTGCCAGCACGTCGACGGCCCGGAGCCAGCTTATCCAGGCTGGTCCGATGGTCTTTCAACCACTCGTCTTCATCCAGCATAGCAGCATCTTCCTCATTTACTAAGTCCAGGGTCAGCATTCCATCTGAGGAGGCAGAGCCCTGAAATAAAACAATAAAAACACTTTACGTTGCATTTCTATTATGCAAAAATCACTTTTATAAGGGGTTTAAACACAGTTGTGTGACAGCTATGTGTGAATATAACGAGGTAAATAATAATTAAATGTTTTATGATCACACTTGATAAAATCCCTTTGTACATGTCATCCGAGGGGGAAAGCCCCACCCATAAGTGACCATCTCTCCCTCATTAGCATAGAAGGTTAGTCTTGTTTTAAATCTGCCACTATGCTGACACACAGGCATTTGTAGCTCCGCCCTCCTTTGAAAAGAGCACAATCTCATTTAAATTTAAAGGGACAGTCACCGAAATGGCACAATTTGGATCAAAGCCTAAAAGGGTCAGTTATTTTACATCTGGTAAAAGAGGGCATAACAGGTCCCCTTTAAAGGAAAGCATTCTGATCAAATGTGTTTATCATTAACGTAGACTAACCAAATTCTGTACACAACAATGTTCCGTACAGATGACCTTTTAACGCCAAACCCTGAAGAAATACTTACGGGTTGTAGACAAGCTATATATCTGTGTAATCTTTAGTTCTCACTCTTTCACCCCCGAGCACAACAGAGACCCTCCTACCATATGTTTCAGAGAAAATTGAGTAAGTTTGCTATGTCCACCTAATGCACTTAAAAATAGACAGTGGGCAAGCTAAAGGGGCGAGTGTCGCTTTGGAAGCGAGACATTTAGAGCAACGGCGATATGCATTTGCATTTAATTTATGCATCACACAGTATTACAGTCTTTATGAAATGAATATTATGTTATCACAAATCGTTAAAAAAAAGATCTTTGTTGAATAAATACTTTGAAATGGGGATATTAAACGTCAGTTGTGGGTGATGATGGCATGGCGCAACTCTCCACCAGAGAGCGAGACTAAGAGACAGGCTGCAAATGCTGTTTGGATAATCTTTGTGCAGTGATGATGTTTATATTCATAAAAGGTCAGTTAAGTTAGTGTTAATTTGCATGAATTTAATGTTTTAATATTTTAAATTGTTATGCTGTATAAAAATAAACATGATATACAAAATAAATGATTGCATAGCTATATGACTTCAAACTTTCTTAAAAAAAAAAATTAAATATAACATTAACTTCACGTTAAACACAATAATAGTATATTCTGACATTGGTTTTTTTTATTCATTCATTCATTTCACTTTCTTTTCGTCCCTTTATTAATCTGGGGTCCCCACAGCGGAATGAACCGCCAACTTATCCAGCATATGTTTTACGCAGCGGATGCATCCACACACACTCATTCACACTCATACACTACGGACACTTTTAGCTTACCCAATTCACCAACCATGTCTTTAGACTTTTGGAGGAAACCGGAGCACCCGGAAGAAACCCACGTGAACACGTGGAGAACATGCAAACTCCACACAGAAATGCCAACTGACCTAGGCGAGGCTCGAACCAGCGACCTTCTTGCCATGAGGTGACAGCACCACCTACGGTGCCACAATACTGAGTATACTTTTAGGCTACATTGGTTTTTAATAAAACTTAAAACAATGTCCATTTTTGCCAGTGAATTAAAGTTATGCGCCCTGTACGAGACACTGTTTTAATCATGTATGGAACACCGTTAATACCTATCATCTTCCGTACACGTGCAGAGGCGGTACTTTTCCCATCTTTTCTCAAAAACTACTGGTCCATCAATCAAAATTTGGATTGTGCAGTAGGTATTTACCCAGAGAATAAACACAAACATGCTTATCTGGCTTTCAATGACGGAGGAGTAGTCGTTTGAGTGTGCTGAATAGCGAAAAGTGTACGGAACATGGTTAGTCTACGTTACATCTGGTTGAACGTTACATCTTAGAAGTGGATAAAAACAGACAAGCTCAAAATAATTTAAACACTGTTTACATCTGTATTTAACATTATACACTTGTCACTGGATTTACATAAAACATCATGTAATGGTTTTCAGTCATGCAATTGTAATATGTAAAATGCATCTGATATAATTATAATTGTACTTTTTAGTTAAAATGTGTCATTGTAAATTACTAAATCAAACATATGTAGATGCACGCAAAAACATTGGGATTGATCATTTATTTTTTTACATTTTTGCAAGAAAAAGAAAACAATATCTGACAAAAATAAAGTAAAACAGCAATACTTTGAATTATACCCTAAATAACTAACAAGAATAATTCAAAATATTATGTACTTTTATGAGACAAAGCTGATTTTTCCACACCAAAACATACTTCAGTCTTTAGTACCATTTTATCCTTTAAAAATCATTTTAATATAAATATAATATTTTTATTTTAATATAAATGTTATATAAAAATATTTCTTATTATTGTCAATGTGTGCAAGGTTAAAACATTTTTGGATGAAAATAAGGTTTAAAAAGTAACATTTATGTAAAAATACACATTTCTGAAGCAATGCAACAGTTTTTACTGTACATTTTGCCTGTTTTAATGCATTTGTACTGAATTTCTTTAAAAAAAAATATTACTGTCTCTAAATTTTTCAATGTAAGCAAACTTGTATTTTAGCAACTGATTTGCAATATTATAGATTAAATAACAAAATACCAATTAATTAATCCAAAAAATGCAGCTTAACAAGTTTTATAAATGATATTTTTGTGTAAAAAAAATAATCAAATACAATTAATTAAATATCACTATAATCCAATGATAAACCTAAAAATGGTTCAAATGAAACAATTCGTAGATGTGACTGAGCCTGGTTTCTCTCTAGGTTTTTTTTTTTTATTCTTCATTTACGCCAATTGGTGAAGTTTACCTCGTGGCTGTCGCCACTGGCTTGCATAGTTTAGGATCTGTAGAGCTGCGCATCGATGGATTTGTTCTTCAGTGTTTGGACTCTAAGTAGTGATTATTAAACCACACTGAATTGAGCTAAACTGAACTGACACTGTTTCAATTTACTATGATCTATGTGAAGCTGCTCTGACACAATCTACATTGTAAAAGCGCTATAGAAATAAAGGTGAATTGAATTGAATGTTTAGATGAGGCAGTCATGATTAATTAGAATAACCATTTATATTTTTATTGCGCTGAGATGTGATTTAGGGTAATTATGCAAGTCATTTATAACAGAGTGGTTTGTTCTGTAGCCAATCGAAACAAAATATTGCTTAAAGAGGCTAATGATAATGACCTTAAAATGGTTTTAAAAAAATAAACTGCTTTCATTCTAGCTGAATTAAAACAAATAAGACTTTTTGTTAAATATATTGTAATTTTGTGAAAAATTGTGAAAAAATATTGTGAAAAATTCCTTGCTCTGTTAAAACATCATTTGGGAAAGGACATATTTGAAAAAGATTCACAGGAGGGCTAATAATTGATTTCAACTGTATGTAGAAGGGAACAGTTAATGATTACATTGCCATCTTATACTACCATTAATGTCTTCATGCATAAAACTTTTAAAATAGAGGAAAAAAAAACTGAGTATACTTTTAGGCTTCAACAAAGTTTTGTGGACAGCACAGCATCTCTCTCTGTTATGCAGTCAGGTAATAAATAGCTGCATATAAGTTTCATCACTATTGCATCAAACAACCACCTAGTCGGTACATTTCCACTGCCGCACAACAAAAACAACAACAACAGTCCTGAGCAATTCCCTGCAAATGTCAATGTCAAGTTTTCACCAAAATAGTTTTTTGTGTAGGCTTGTATTTTACAGTACTGCAGAAATACTCAAAAATGTCTCTGTCAGTGTTTTCAAACAATTATATTTAATTTATCAAAATCCCACAAGTGGCAATTTCACATCTGTCACATCCATAACGGAGAGATGTCACATCCATAACCAAACTTAATCCTCATAAATCCAAAAATGTAAAATAAAATAAAACCAATCATTTTTGTTCTATAGAGAGCTGACTCTTATCCTGTTGATTAGCTGTATTTCTTGTGGGTTATGCAGTTTAATTCACAGAATTTCTACAAAGTATGTTATATACTGCAAACTCGCAGAAATGTTTGGTCACATCCATAATGCATGTTCATTTAGTTTACAGATTGATGATTTCCTGATCCCATAACTCGTTTTGGAAGATATAAACAGATGTTTTATTATAATGTTAACATGTGCTTTCTATATGTACACTACCTGACAAAAAAGTCTTGTCATCGATCCCAGTTGTAAGAGCAACACATAATAACTTGACTTCCATTTGATCATTTGTAAAAGTGGCAGAAGGTAGATTTTTTTTATGAATCTTTTGTTGAACTGCATCCTAATCATCACAAATACTGCAGAAGACCTATTGAAACCAGCATGGACCCAAGAGTCTCACAGAAATCAGTCAAGTTTGGTAAAGGAAAAATCATGGTTTAGGGTTACATTCAGTATGGGGGCATGCGAGAGATCTGCAGAGTGGAAGGCAACATCAACAGCCTGAGGGTATCAAGACATTTGTGCTGCCCATTATATTACAAACTACAGGAGAGGGCAAATTCTTGAGCAGGATAGCGCTCCCTCTCATACTTTAGCCTCCACATCAAAGTTCCTGAAAGCAAAGAAGGTCAAGGTGCTCTAAGATTGGCCAGCCCAGTCACCAGAAAAAAACATTGTTGAGCATGTCTGGGGTAAGATGGAGGAGGAGGCATTGAAGATGAATTCAAAGAATCTTGATGAACTCTGGGAGTCCTGCATGAACGCTTTCTTTGCCATTCCAGATGACTTTATTAATAAGTGATTTGAGTCATTGCAGAGATGTATGGATGCAGTCCTCCAAGCTCATGGGAGTCATAAACAATATTCATTCTGTTTCCACTGCAGCATGACTTTATATTCTATACTGTACATTATTTCTGTTAAGTGACAAGACTTTTGTCTAAGCAAAGTTAGACCTTGCTTTCCTAATTAAATCATTAAAAATCAAGGCATGATCATATTTTATTTTGGTAAAATAAGCGTAATCTAGAGGCCTTTGCCTTTCATATAAGCCACTTCTGATACCAAACGATCAACTAAAAGTCAAGTTATAATTTGCTGTTCCTAAAAATTGGATAGGCGACAAGCCTTTTGTCAGGTAGTGTATTTATGGTTAAAGTTTTACTGCAAATGTCACATGCATAACGTTGGAATTGCACTTCTCAGAATCAAAGTAGGAAAAGCCCTCACCACAGCCATTAAATGACCCCGCGTGGGCAAACGCCGACCGAGTGGGATTTTGGCACGATCTCGAGTCGGATGAGCCAGAAGACTCTCCTCCTCAATTGTGACCTGCAGGAAAAAAAGCAACAAAACCGGAGCTGAGTTCATTTTTACTACATTAACACAGTCATTTATATATAGCAGCTTTATAATAATTCACACAACAATAAAGGCCTGTGTGACATGAGGTGTTAATTAGTCTCATCTCCAACTAATCCAGCAGTTGTTGGTGTGAAAATTAATTTACAGATTTATAAATAGAAGTGCAACATGCAAGTGATGCTAAATTCACACAAGTGGCTTAGTGATATAGCCTGTGTTAATTTTTCCCTCCATATAAACTTGTTGGTTAGATTCTTTTAGTGCTGACGCGTGCAATTTGGTAAAAAAGGTTGTGAAATTGTTCACTTTTTTAAAGAGGCTGTAATGTGAGAATTTTTTATGTACAGTGCTTACATGAATACACCCTTCACAGATCTCTCTTATAAATTAATGTTTTCTATTTACAGTAATACATTTGTGCAAATACATTAGTCAGTACAAAAGCCAAAACTGGAACAAATCTAACAAAAAACATGCAAAAACTTAGTACATCCATATTAGTAAGTTGGGGGAAAATATTACACGTTTAGTGAATTATATGCAACATCTTTATTTTATTCTCTGAGGTAAGGCAAGATCTTCACTTAAGTATCATACTTGGACTGAAAATGTGCTTCTCAAAGCTTGAAGCATGAGAATCGGTACTCTGTGTCGGCCGATCACCATGACAAGAAATCAGTACTCAGTATCAGCTGCAAAAATCCTGATCAGAGCATCCCTACCTAACAGACACCATTTTACCATCCCTACAGCGATGTCAAGACTGACAGTTGGAGGGGCGTGGTTAAATATGTTAACCACGCCCAATACCTTAGAGAGACGTAATCTGACAATTTAACTGAAAACAAACAGAAAGTGCATTTTTAGATTTCAATTTTAGATTACAATTTTTTTTTCCTAATGACGTGCACAGATGAATTGTTCACCACAAAACTAGCAATGCGAGCTAACAAAATCAATATGGTTAGCTTTGACTTCATGTGTACTTTAAAAGTTGGAAGCTGCATAATAAAAGCTTTGCTGCTTTTCTAAAACTATGCCTTTGTTTGTTGTGAATATGTGCCCTCTAGTGGCGAAAATGACATACTGTGGCTTTAAATCTTAAACCCTCATTTGTAAATAATGAATCAATTTTACCAAACTACTAAAGCATGATTTTGGCCTAGTTTAAATGATGTGTGTGTCAACCATAAGTGTATATATTGTTTATAATCAGTGTGAAATAATTGGCATTTCCAGTATCATAAAAGTGCAAATGGCAAATAATGAAAGAATGACAAAAATATTTGAAAAGTGAGAAGGAAGAGGGTTGGTGGTAGAATATAAAAAAATAAAACTAATGACAGGAAAGAGAAAGCAGGAGAGAAAGTTATAATATAGGTAGGAAGACAAGCATCAAACAGTATAAAAAAAGAGTATTTTGAAGTGTCTGCTCACCTCATCCAGCACACGATTCTTTGCTCGGGTAATTGCTGTATTTAAAACATTGATCCAAGATTCCTTTTCCTCTGGACTGACAGCCAGAAATACAAGATTGGGGCTCTAATGAAAGAAACAGAAATATTCTAATAAAATCATAAAACATTTACTACCATGCACTTCAAAATAAATTATGTTGGTATTTAGAACTTTCAAACATTAACTTTAAGGTAGGGTTGATCGATTATTCGGAGATCGGTATCAGCCGATAATCCCATTTATTGACTCGATCGGTACTTGCTGATCTGGCCAATTTGAGTTTACAAGCAGAGGAAGATCCATGTGCACACCTGAGTTATACATACAGTAAAACAGCTACAACATGTGAGGAGCTAAATGATAGCAGCTAAAATACATACAGATGTGGTGCGACCTCTGTTTATACAGTTTATTGGCACGACTCGCGCGAGTGATGGTCTCTTTTTCACAGCCATTGTATATAAAGTGTTTTGAGCTGCTGAGACGTGAGCAGAGCGATCGCCCCTATCTAGTGCCTCATCAAGTCGTATGACCTCTTCCAGAAGCTGCGCGAGTTTCCCGCATATTCATAATGGCTCTGTGACGGCCGCAATTTAATTAAAATACCCAGCAAATCATGACGATGAGAGTGAATGAGCAAGAGAACTGATTACGAGAGATGTTTATAGGATTATATGCAACATCCTTGATTTATTCTCTTAGGTAAGGAGAGATCTCCACTTAAGTATCACACTTAAGGGCTTCACACACCGGATGTGCTGCTCAGCGCTGCGACATGGTGCACACATGACAGTTGAAAGTATCGCACACCAGACGCGCACATTCGCATGCTATTTAAAACAAAACTGATCAGATGGCGCTCTGTGGCGTGG
The DNA here is from genome assembly GCA_903798205.1 of Danio tinwini. Classification (NCBI taxonomy): domain Eukaryota; kingdom Metazoa; phylum Chordata; class Actinopteri; order Cypriniformes; family Danionidae; genus Danio; species Danio tinwini. The sequence goes on from CAIGQZ010006414.1 coordinate 12,623, forward strand.
CAGAAATATGAACAGTGATATGAACAGATAGAAACCTATGTTTAGAATTCTGAAATGCGTGGCGCTGCGTGGTGCGTCGCTGAGCAGCGCTTCTGGTGTGCAACCTGCTTTAGAGGGAAAATGTGCTTTGTGCATTATACAGCTTGAAGTATAAGAATCGGTACTCAATATAGGCCGATCACAATGACTAGGGCTATGCAATTAATCAAAATTCAGTTTCGATTTCGATTTTGGCTTCTAACATTCTAACAATAATCGAGATAAAGCGATTATTGCATCATATACCCCCCCTTTAAGTTGCAGCTTTTGCGGCATGGGATGCGCATCATTCATTGATGTACATTCAAATCATTCATGTTTTTAAAAGTGCGCAAGAGATTGCATGCTGTTGTGTGTATGCGCTCAGCCTCAGAGACTAGCAGAGCACACGCAGCTAAAGTCATCTTAATGTGAACGCTTTAATGGTTAAATACATACAAATTTGTGTCAAAATGTGGTGTTTAATGATTATTTATAATAACCCTCATTTATGTAATAAACAAACGAGTTGAGAATCAAAAAACATGTAAAAGTGAAACCATAAATCAGAACCATACTGCTCTTAAAGTGACAGCCGCCGATAGAAATATTGTTTTATCATTATTAATCAAACAAAAGAACAAAATCACTCACTCCTCTTGACTGACGGACTTTTGTAGCTATAATTAAAGTTTTTTTCTTACACACTGAAGATGCTTAAAGCACAGTTTGTTTCATTTTTTTATTCTATTGTATTTATTTCCCTTTCCTTATTTACAGGGAGGAAAGTAACTGTATATATACACAGTTGAAGTCAGAATTATTAGCCCTCCTGAATTATTAGCGACCCTCTACATTTTCCCACCAATTTCTGTTTAATGAAAAGATTTTATTTCAACACATTTCTAAACATAATAGTTTTAATAACTCATTTCTAATAACTGATTTCTTTATCTGTGCTATAATGACAGTACATTATATTTTACTACATATTTTTCCAGATACAAGCATTCAGCTTAAAGTGCAATTCAAATGCTTAATTAGGGTAATTAGGCAAGTCATTGTATAACAGTAGTTTTTGTTTTCTGAAGACAATCAAAAATATATATTGCTTATGGGGGCTAATAATATTGACCTTAAGATAGGTTTCAAAATATTTAAACCTGTTTTTATTCTAGCCAAAATAAAACAAATAAGACTTTCTCCAAAAGAACAAATGTTATACGAAATACTGTGAAAACATAAATTGGGAAATATTTATTAAAAAAAATTCACAGGAGGGCGAAAAATTTTGACTCCAACTGTATCATTTTAAATTATCGTGATTACAATTATGACCAAATAATCGTGATTATGATTTTTCCCATAATCGAGCACCCCTAACTGCAAAAGTCCTGATCGGAGCATCCCTACTTTAAGGGTGTTTGAAAAGAAATAAAGAACAACCTAGAAAATAAATAAATATCTAAAGATGAATAAATGAATAAAATATCTGTTAATGTAACTTTGTAAGGTCACCTTTACATTGTTCGATATACCGATGTTCTTGTTCAAGTATTATTTTGTTTTTCTTTTTTTACCTTTTTTTTTTCTCTTTTGGTAACAATTTTAGGCATAAGACGTTAACCGGTTTCAAGATTTACCACAGTTTGGAAAAGTCACGATTTTAAAACAGCTAAAATTATCTGCTATACCATTCCTAAGGTATATGTAGGTTTTTTTATGTGTTGTAAAGAAATCTGTGGTTTTGAAACTAATGAAGACAGCAGAAGTCAATGATTTATTTTTATTATTTAGCCTGACATGTTTACTGTTGGGCGACACAGTGGCTCAGGGGTCAGCACTGTCACCTCAAAGCAAGAAGGTCGCTGGTTCAAGTCCTGGCTGGGTAAGTTGGCATTTCTGTGTGGAGTTTGCATGTTCTCCCCGTGTTGGCGTGGGTTTTCTCCGGGTGCTCCGGTTTCCCCAACAGTCCAAACACATGTGCTATAGGTGACTTGAATAAACTAAATTGGCCGTAGTGTGTGTGTGTGTGTGTGTGAATGAGAGAGTGTATGGGTGTTCCCCAGTACTGAGTTGCAGCTGGAAGAGCATCCGCTGTGTAAAACATATGCTGGATAAGTTGGCAGTTCATTCTGATGTGGTGACCCCTGATAAATAAAGGAACTAATCCAAAAAAAAATAAATAAATGAATGTTTACTGCTCCAAAATATTTGAAATCTTTCCTAAGATAAAATATATAGTGTATATAAGTTGTTATAAGTTGGTATATAAGTATAAATAAGTTGTTGTGGTGTTTGATATACAGTTGAAAACAGAATTATTAGCCCCCTTAGAATTTTTTTTCTTTTATAAATATTTCCCAAATAATGTTTAATAGAGCAAGGAAATTTTCACAGTATGTCTGATAATATTTTTTCTTCTGGAGAAAGTCTTATTTGTTTTATTTTGGCTAGAATAAAATCATTTTTTATTTTTTTTTAAAACCATTTTAAAGTCAAAATTATTAGCCCCTTTTTATTTTAGTCTACATAACAAACCATCGTTATACAATAACTTGCCTAATTACCCTAACCTGCCTAGTTAACCTAATTAACCTAGTTAAGCCTTTAAATGTCACTTTAAGCTGTATAGAAGTGTCTTGAAAAATATCTAGTCAAATATTATTCACTGTCATCATGGCAAAGATAAAATAGTTATTAGAAATGAGTTATTAAATCTATTATGTTTAGAAATGTGTTGAAAAATATTCTCTCCGTTGAACAGAAATTGGGGAAAAAATAAATAAGGGGTCTAATAATTCAGGGGGACAATAATTCTGACTTCAACTGTATATATATAATCTCCTAGCTTTAGTCAAATATATTTCAGAGTTGTGTATATATTATTTCATTTCAGTAAATGTTTATCTTATTTCAAGTAACAAAAATGGTTTTAGTTTGAACTATAATGAGGCTTATCCTTATTATTATACTACAATAATATGTCCTCTTTAAAACATCAACAAAAAAGCACTCAAAACAATATTGATAGACACATATTTTGATTACTGCACATCACTTATGAACTGTGCATTTCCCTTGTACGTATTTAGAGTTCTCTGCTTGTGATCGAACTGATGAAAATAAATGTTTATATCAGGTGTAAACAGGCACATAATGTCTTGTTCTCACCTTGTTTCCTGGATGCTGGCAGCGGAGCAGGGTGAATTTACTGTGGTTCTTCTTGCTGTGGCTTTTGGCTTTTCGCAGCTCCTCCGAGCGCTCGTAATGTACCAGGTCAAACACTTCATAAGTTTTCCCATTATTTTTCATCTGGACACAAATACAGCAGCACACACATACACACGCACACACACACACACACACACACCATCATCACCAGGCCTGAAGCTACAAATAACGGCTTGCATTAATTGAAATCAGCAGTGCTTTTTCCCAGACCAGCTGTGCAGAGAACAGTGATCCATGGTGGGACGTATTGATTTTAGCTTGAAGGACAGCAATAATTAATGTTCAACAGAGCACTGCTGTGAGATCATTAAGAGCTCAATCAATGCTGACAGAACACTAAACAAAGCCACTGTAAAACATTCATTTTTCATGAAGTTACAGAAGCATCTCTTTGAGGATACATGCCATGGGGGTCAAAGACAGAAACAGCATTTCAAACAAATCAATACAAGTGTAATACTTCTGTACATTCCAGTGTGTTGTGTTTTTATGAGCAAAAAATAATGACTATTTTGACTAGAGGTGTAGACCTACACTGGTCTCACGGTTCGGTTCGGTCACAATTATCATGTCATCGATTCGGTTCAATTCGATATCTCGGTGCATCACGGTGCATTGACGATGCTTTCCATACACAGTTTTATATTTTCTTCACAGCACAACAATTCTTGCATTAAAATGTTTAAATATATTTATATACTATTTGTAATACAATTTTGTTAATTAATACAAACAGTAAGATATATAAACTGTATATAAATAAACAAGCATTTATAGCAAATAAACAAATATAAATATCCCGCTCGCTCTCTGAGCCTTGTCTTGGTTACGCGCTCAACAGAAAGGGCTGCGATTGGCGCTGGCTCTCTTCACAGATGAGTGACACTGATAAACTGGAGCGGTGATCACAGCTGATCCATAATAGACGCGGTGTAGAAGACTCTGCAGACACGCGCCTGTGTCTGTATCCAGAAGAATCGCTGTAACAGCCGAGAGGAGAGGAAAAGTTATGCCCAGCAGGTGAAATGGGCCACAGTGAGAGAGAGAGAAATGGAGTTTACTTTCATTCTCTCAATCGCAGTGAAATAGGGCCTTCTGCTGTTAGTGTCAGTGAAAGACTATCCAGCAAACACACACGCAGTGAAATTGTGCACAGTTTCTGCGTTTTTAAGAAGTTGGAGCGTTTTAAATACTCATGCTCGCCTGTCTCGCCATAGTAAGGTACCGCAACATCGCGCATATGAGATAAATGACATCAGTACATAATAACCGGTTATGATTATTACTGAACCGATACCGAATTGACCGCATCTGCATCGCTGTGCACCGAAGAAACAATTAATTTTGACACCCCTAATTTTGACACCCACTAAAATATCATTCAGTGTAAAAATAGATCTTATTAAAATCATCTTTTGATGCCATATCAAAAGACTGTACTGAAGGATCACTGTTCAGCACCTAAATACGTCAAAACTTGACTACAATTTTATATATTTTAATGAATGAAAAGATTAATTGTCATTTTAAACCTTTCTACTTTGTCACTATACTTAAGACCACCAGATATCATCCATTCATCAGCAAGAAGATTTTAATCATTTAAAATATAATTGAAAAATTGCATGATCTTTGCAGGTCTCAATGACTATATTGTTTCAGTTTACATTAACTAGACTAACATCTGGAATATTATTTCACCCATAGTTTTTGCTAAATATTAAAATAGGCATTTACATCTAATGCTTTCTAGGTAAAAAAAAAGCATGTTTAACTGTTTAATTTTGCAGAACTTTATTCCTCATAAATGCTCTTTTTTTCTAGCAATTGCAACTGTATTGCTCTTAGCTAATTTAAATCTCACATGCTAAAAGTGGATGCATATCTTTGAATAATTCATTCAATCATTCATTAATTTTCATTGGACTTAGTCTCTTATTTATCAGGGGTTGCCACAGCACAATGAATCGCCAAATAAAAACAGTAATATTGTGAAATATAATTACAATTTTTAAGAGCTGAGCAACTCCAGCGTTATGGATGTGACATTTGCAGTAAAAACTCAAAACATAAATTCACATAGAAAGTATGTGTTTAACATTATATTGAAACATCTGTTTATATTTTCCAGAACAACTGACCAAAGAGTTAAGGGACCAGAAAAATATCAATCTGTAAACATGTTTTGTACTTTAAATGAGGAAAATGAACATGCATTATGGATGTGACCAAAAAAGACTGCAAGTTTGCAGTGTACAATATACTTTGTAGAAATTCTGAAAATTCAGAAAAAGGAATAATGGTAATTTAAAGGAGAAGGGTTGCCTCTCTATAAAACAAAAATGATAGATTTTATTTTATATTTTTGCATTTATGACGGAAAAAAGTGTTGTTATGGATGTGACGCCTCTCCACTATGGATGTGACAGATGTGAAATTGCCACTTGTGTGACTTTGGTAAATCAAATATAATAGTTTGAAAACACTGACAGACATTTCAGAGTATTTCTAAAGTACTGTAAAATATTTGCTTATGCAAAAAACATAGAAACGGTTTTGATATTTTGGCAAAAACTAAATTTTGCTTTTTTAGCATATCTCAAAACTGGAATTTTAAAGGTTACTTCAAATCTCACAACGTGAAGTTTCATAAACTAATTTCGAGAGGAGCATGTGATATGACTCACCGCAGCTGGTCTCTCATCTACAATCATTAGTTAGCCTATCAGATTAATCCAAACTCACTATAAGTAGCCTAGAAAAAATTACTCCCTTATCTTCGTTTACCGGGTTCTCTCCTGGGACAGCATGCCAAACCTGCTAACATTTGTCAAACAATATCTAAGTGTGAACTTTTGAAGTAAATTTGTTATGAATAATAAGACATAGCTTCACTATTTTTGAAAAGGCTTCATATATTTATTCATTCATTCATTTATTTTCTTTTTGGCTTAGTACCTTTATTAATCTGGGGTTGCCACAGCGGAATGAACCGCCAACTTATCCAGCATATGTTTTACACAGCGGATGCCCTTTCAGCTGCAACCCATCACTGGGAAACATCCATAAGCATTGATTCACACACATACACTGCGGACAATTTAGCTTACCCAATTCACCTATACCACGTGTTTGGACTGTGAGGGAAACCTGAGCACCCGGAGGAAACCCAAGCGAACACAGGGAGAACATGCTAACTCCACACAGAAACGCCAACTGACCCAGCTCAAACCAACGACCTACTTGCTGTGAGGCGATTGTGCTACCCACTGCGCCACCATGCTGCCCCAGCTTCATATATTCACATATAAACATCTGAACTATAGAAATATATGCAGACTACATATATGACATACAAGTTCACATTTGGATTTCACATATATAAAATATGTGATATATGCAACATATGCAGTTTACATGCATATTTTAATAACCATTGGAATTACATATATGTACATATACACTGTAAAAAATATTGTAAATTTTCTGTATTTTGTGATTCATGTTTTTATCTTAGATCTTGATCTTTCTTCTAACAACTTTTAACAATGAAAAGTTCAAAAAAGTAATTTTTATTAACATTTTTAATAGTTTAAAGCATAGGTCTCAAACTCATTCCTGGAGGGCCGCAGCTCTGCACAGTTTTGCTCCAACCCTAATCAAACACAGCTGATGCAAATAATCAAGGTGTTCAAAACTACTAGAGACTATTAAGCAGGCGCGAGTTGGAAGTGGTTGGAGCTAAACTATGCAGAGGTGCGGCCAAATTGAGTTTGAGACCTTTGGTTTAAAGTGATATATCGTCTGGATTGGTGTTGTATATTACGCTACAAAAACCTTGTAATAAACTGGCAGTACATTTTCTGTTATTTTAAAGACTTTCTTCTCTATATATTATTACATTATATTATTTCAAAACACTAAAACATTAATAAGCCACTATGTTAAACTGTAGAGTTGAATTTTCAATGTCAAAAGTTGATAGAGCTGAGATTGAGCTCCCATAATGCAATTCACAACTGTAAATAGACGTTGTAAAACATAAATTAACAAAGTATTTTTTTACAGTGTAATGTAATGTAATGTGTGTATTTAGTTCAGTGTTCAATTATTATGTATTTTAGTATCAGTGTTTAATTATATACAATTATATTACATATAGCCATATATGAACACATATATAACATTATAGCTAATATATTGTAACATAGATGTATAGTACATGTACATGCAATGGTTGAAAAAATATAAATATATATCCAAACAAACATTTTTGCAATATTTGGATATATATGTTGCATATATGACATTTTATATATGTGAAATCCAAATATGAACTTAATTTGCATATATTGCATTGTATCTTTTTTGTGTGGGAAGCCTTACATGTAACCTGATTCTGAATATATTCTAGATTCGTGTTATTATCATACTATTATTACCATACTATTTCTAATACTCCAAAAGCAGAATAACTGTGACTGCTTTCATCACGAATCCAGACAGATGTTCAAAACGGTTTTCAGTCAGCTCTGCCCCTCCTCTAATTATTCAACCAGTGACCCATCTGTGAAAACGCCTCATTTTAAGACAGGTCAGGCCTCATTATAACTGACTCTGGTGGAAAAAAAGTGGTGCGTTTCACTGAACCTGAGAGAAAAAAAAGCCACAGAGGGGCTTTAAATCCCACTGAGCCGCAGTGAGGGTCACGGGAGCTTCTGCTGAGATGAACACAGAAACGCAACGCTGGATATTTTAGCATGCGCTGTGTAATGTCACACGGAGCCAAAAAAGATAAACGCAGACATTTTGGGTCAGAGTTACTAAGCAACAGAAATACGCAACAAAGGAATCTGGTGCGAGTGATCTTGAGATTAAAGTGACGAGATCAAAAAGATCCGTGATCACAGAAAAACAGCAGCAGCAGTAAAGCAGCCTGTTCAAAACAGCTCTGGCTAATATGACTCTACAATATCACATTCTGTAAAAATCTGCGCATATTTACCTAAAGTCAGCGTCAGGATGAAACTTCCTCCTTGTGAGCAAAAATGTGCCACCTGGATTTTTTTACTTTCAGAAATTTTCTTTCTGTATTAGATTTTTTTTCTGTATTTACAGCATTTATTAAGTATGGGTTTGAGTAAAATGGTAAGTTTTGTTTTTATTCTATTAAGACGTTGCATATTTACTAACATGGACAAACAATTAGTAATACATTTATCACAGTATTCATCAGTTAACATTCATTCATTCATAATTTTCCTTCAGCTTAGTCTCTATTTCAGAGGTCCCATGGCGGAATGAACCACCAACTATTCCAGCCTATGTTTAACGTAGTGAATGCCCTTCCAGACGCAACCAAGTATTGGGAAACACCACTACACACTCATTCACACACACACACTCATACACAATTTAGCTTATTCAATTCCTCTATAGTGCATGTGTTTGGAATGGGGGGGGACTGGAGCACCCGGAGGAAACCCATGCCAACATGGGGAGAACATGCAAACTCCACACAGAAATGCCAACTGGCCCAGCCGGGACTCAAACCAGAGACCTTCTTGCTGTGAGGCAACAGTGCTAACAACTGAGCCATACTGTTAACAAAATTTATGTTAAATAACTTTAGGTAACGTTAACTCATTGTGCATTCATGTTAAAAAGCACAAATTTGTATTTTAATAACGCATTAGTAAATGTTGAAATTTGATTAATAAATGTTTTACAAGATTATTTATACTTAATGTTAAGTAATTGGACTATTATTCTGAAGTGTTAAACATTTTTTATTCGCTGTGATTGCTAATCAGTGTTAATCCACCCAAGTTTGATGACTCTTCTGAAGTTAAAACATTGATATTGTATATTGTAAAAATTAATATTATCATATCACTATATTAAATCAATAAATGCTAAATAAACAAACTAAAAAAGTATGTGATTTACAGGATGGATGGATGGATGGATGGATGGATGATTGGATGGACAGATAGACAGATAGACAGACAGATAGATAGATAGATAGATAGATAGATAGATAGATAGATAGATAGA
>CAIGQZ010006414.1:35383-53509 GCA_903798205.1 Danio tinwini
ATTTATTTTATCTTTGCCATGATGACAGCACATAATATTTTACTAGATATTTTTCAAGACACTTCTATACAGCTTAAAGTGACATTTAAAGGCTTAACTAGGTTAATTAGGTTAACTAGGCAGGTTAGGGTAATTAGGCAAGTTATTGTATAATAATGGTTTGTTCTGTAGACTATCGAGAAAAAATGTAGCTTAAAGGGGCTAATAATTTTGACCTTTAAATGGTTTTTAAAAAATTAAAAACTGCTTTTATTTTAGCCGAAATAAAACAAATAAGAGTTTCTCCAGTAGAAAAAATATTATCAGACATACTGTGAAAGTTTCCTTGCTCTGTTTAACATAATTTGGGAAATATATAAAAAAAAAATTCAAAGGGGGCTAATAATTCTGACCAAACGTATATATGTAATTTTTTTTACATGTACAAACATATTTTATATCTAAATATAAATACAAATTTTGGCGACGCAGTGGCGCAGTAAGTAGTGCTGTCGCCTCACAGCAAGAAGGTTGCTGGTTCGAGCCTCGGCTGGGTCAGTTGGCATTTCTATGTGGAGTTAGCATGTTCTCCCTGCGTTCGTGTGGGTTTCCTCCGGGTGCTCCGGTTTCCCCCACAGTCCAAAGACATGCGGTACAGGTAAAATTGAGTAGGCTAAATTGTATTGATGCTTGAAAACTCTGACTCTAATGTAAAAATCTCAGTGGGTTACACAGCTATTTAAATGTTAACATCAACTTCTTATTACAGTACAGTATAGTACAGAACAGTACAGTTAACATGCCTAAAAATGTTTTAAGCGATCACTATTATTTAAATAATAACTCACCTCTTTTTCAAAGATGAACAGATGATCTCCTTTAAGCATCACGAAGCGATTTCGCCATATTTCCCTAAATATTCCTTTGCCACTGAACCTGCGGATCCATCCTACTTTATCCGGTTGGGATGACGGCTGGTTGGCATCCTGAAGACCCTGAGCGTGTCAACAGTGACCGGGTTACTCTGTCGCTCATGTTACATAATATTATTCAGGTTCATGCAGGAACTCTATCACAAAGCACTGTCTTCACATATATAATATAATCCATATCACAGTATTTTTTTTTACATCTATAATGTTGTCCAACTGTTACTGGTGTGTTTTTTTTTTATAATGGTACTTTCACTAGTGCATCTCCATATGATGTATTCAAAGAGTATTCAAAACAGTATAGCAGCCCGTTTCCTCGCAGGATAAAAAATAAACTAAAAATGAACTGAATATAAACTTGCAATATGCACAGAGATCAAAGATGATCTGCCAGTGTTCTGTAAAATCATCAATGTTCTTGTATTGGGTGAAGACGTTTATTTTGTGGTTGACAAAACTTATTACAGTGCTGTTAAACGAGCATTGTGATGCTTTCAGGAAATGAGAGTGATGCTGATGATCTTAAACATTAAACTTTGTCACATTCAAAATGCATAAGCACCAAATGCCAATAGACATTTTTTATGCTTTTCCTTTTTAGCCAGTGTTTTAATTACTTATTAAAAACAAATCATTTCTGTTTGACTACAAGGGCTAACACTTTACTTGTTAACACAACAACATGCATTGAATTTAGTTTTTCATTCAAAACGAAATGTGAAACTATGTTTTGTATTGGTTTATTATGCAAATAATTAGCTTTGAACCAACAATAATTAAGTTTAAATGTTTTATATTGCATGACTAGCATAGTATGTATTGCATTTACAAAGTATGTGAATAATTACTGATAAAACAAGAAAAGCCAGTGTTAAATTGTTAACACTTTTGAAAATGTTAATTTAACTCTGGCTAGTGTGGATTGTATACAGTATACACGGTAGTGTTAAAATAAACTCTCTCTGAGTTGAATTAACACTGCTAATTTTGCTGTGCATAATTGAAAAAAAAGGTTTTAAGTATTTTGCATATTTTTCATAATCTCTTTTTTAAAATTTTTCTCATAATTTCTATATATAAAAACTTATTTTTTGTCAAAAAATGTAATATACAGAAAAGTCAAAGAATCAAAGAAAAGTCAAATTGTGAGATAAAATTAACTTATACTATCTTTTATTTCATGGCTGAAACAAGCTTCTACTGTTTATTTCCAGTTTTGTTAGCAGCTATTAAATACTAGTGCATATAAAAACTATACTAGTTACATTAACATTAGGACAAGTGAAAAAGCATTTTAGCAAGTCTTACTATACCACATAGCATAGAAAAATAGCATCTAATAAATACATACTGCTAAAATTGGAATAGACACTATAACTATTGTGTTATTAGTAACTTCTTTATACTAAGGCTAGTCCACAATGCCTATACAGAGACGTAAAACTAAAATAATTAGTATACTAACAGAAAACACAAGACTGGATTATTTGCTAGCTATAAAACTAGTTTAATGCCAATACATTTTAATAGGCTAAGTCAGATTTGTTCACGACGAGTATATTAATGAGGAAAATGTATATCCCAAAATGCTTTACTGTAAATTAGCCAATTAAGGGTGTGGTCAATTAAATATTCCGTTTTGTTAATCTTACGAGTGACTAGCATAAAGCAAAAGTGTAACGTACACAAACGCTCTCATAACAAAAGGACTCATTGTAGGCTATTAAATTAATATACACAAAACCAATCATCAGAAAGTCACTGAGTATTCTATAAAACTACTATAAAATCATCTATGAGCATTTATAATCGATATCCCTGACTCGCTGTGTGAATTTCTTACCCTTTTGACCAAATGGCTTTTCTTCATGTTGCGTCTTTTCTGAAGTAACGTATATTCCGCGATCTGTGCCGCTTATTTTGACCCGAAGCAGAGCTGTTTTATTGGATCCTCTGAGGTGAAATTGCCGGTTTCAGGTGGTGTTGTGATGGATGTGAAGATAAACTGCTGCCAGTCTCTACATTGAGGGTTCACAAACCGCGGGCACGGGCTCTCCATTGGCTTGTGTGAGTCCCGCAGCTGCTGTGCTTCACCGACACGGATTTTCCCGTTTATAGAGCTCGACTGCTCCATCTATTGAACGAGCACAGCTGTCGGTGTGATGTCACGCTGCACATTCAGCCTCAATGGCTTCCATTTTTATCACCTCATCATCTTTTTTTATGCTTTATTAATAAGAACCAGCATGTACAGTTTAATTTTACAACAAAATCACTTCACAATCCTTAACCAGAAGGATTGAATAAGAAAAGTAAAATTAAAGTAAACAAGAGAAGAGGGTTAAAAAAAGAGGAGAGGGCAGACACATAGTTATCAATTTACATAGGGTGAATTAAGGGTGATTGGGACATAAGGTTGAATGGGACAGTATAGGCATACAGATTTTATTTGTTTGCCTAATGAGTGAAAATATATGTTTTTTTGGTTAAGTCCTTGCTTTGAGACACCTCCTAAGTCCTTGCTTTGGTGTGACATCATCTCACTGGGCGGGGCAAGCCTTAAAAAGGAAGTTGATGCTGCAGCACATGAGGTGAGGAAAATGACATAAGCTTTAGCTAGTTTTCATTTTAAGGTAATAACATTGTTATATCTAAAATATTACAGAAACCTTTGATGGAAACATAAATATGATGTACTACTGCAACAAAATTAGTCAAAAGTTTGTTAATATTATGTTTTCATTTTTAGTATTAGGTTGTTTTTATTTTGTCCCATCCACCCAAATGCAATTTGGGTGGATGGGACAGCATGGTTTTGGGTGATTGGGACAGTGCTGAAAAGCTATGCTAATCAAGAAAAAGATCAAGCTTTATATAGAAAATCAATGTGTATGCTGTGTATGCCTCCTCATTTGTGCAACCCCTAAAGGCCCGTTTCCACTGAGTGGTACGGTACGGGTCGGTACGCTTTTATGGCCGTTTCCACTGTCAAAAGCGTACCGAACCGATCCGTACCGTACCACTTTTTCGGCACCCTTTCGAAAGGGTACCAAAGACGAGAAAGGGTACCCAAAGGTGGAGCTACACGCGCAGCTGAACGCTGATTGGTTTACAGAGATACGTCACGATCTCGTGGAGCTAGCCAGAATCAAAACAATGGAGCCGCCATGTTTTTAAATGCACAGCCGAGACAACTATATGCATATAATAACGATACATGGATGACCCGGGCTCAAAACAAACCATGTCGTTGTCTTGATGAACAACCACAAAGCCAAGAATCTGCCGTGTCCTGTTGTTGTTTTATGAGGCCGTCTAAAAGTGTAAAAGTGCGAGCTGTTTTTCGCTTTCTCCAGGGAGCCCGCGATCGCGTCTAGATTTGATATAACAAACTTCTTGAGCTGATAATAATAACGTGCGTGTGTGATTAATGAAGCGTCTTCGACATCTGACCCATTCAGAAAGAAAAGGACAAACGCGAGAGTGAAGCGCAGAAAAAAAGGAGAAGCCCGACAGGATTACAAGGATTCCCGAACTCAAATAAGGACTTAATGTATGCTGTGTGTCGTTTATCTGTAATTGGTAACATATCGGAGACCGTAAGGGTCTGTATGTGTTCATATATGTTGCATTTATTTATTTATTTTATATAATTGCAGACGTTACAGTAGGCTGTAACACTGTCATTGATCTGCAGTTATAATCAAATCATGTTCATAGAAATGTTAGTAATAAACATTTATAAACAAGTATTAATATGTTTAAAGCATCTGTTTTGTTAGAAGAGCTTCTCATATAATGTGAACGACCTGTACAGCTTTACTGTAGACATTTATTCGAGCGAGAATGACGTCGACTGAAACTCTCTGTAGTACACCACGCCCACCAAAAGGGTACCCTTTGTAATGGAAACGCAAGCTTGATAAAGGTGACCCGTACCGACCCGAACCGTACTGTACTGTACCACTCAGTGGAAACGAGCCATAATCCAGTGGTTCCCATCCTGGGGGTCGCGACCCCCAGTAGGGGTCGCTAATGATTTTCAAGGGGTCGCCAAGAGCACTCATGTTTTTTGTTTTTTTTTCTTGTTTTTTTTTTTTTGAGAAATTACATTCATTTATTAGATAATGCAATTCTGATTATTTGGGGGGAAAATCAACTATAGAAAGATAAGAGATTTCATTAACGTCGAGAATGTTACAGCGTATCGTGAGAGTGGGAACGTAGAACAGAGCTTACATTAGCAAATTTTTTAAAAAGATGCACCAAAGAGAAGATATGGCAAAGCACCAGGGAGGAGATAAAAATGAATGTGCTAAAGCAAAGATTTATTTGGATAGTTATCTTGAATTTGGTTTTATTGAAGCAATGGACAAGGTAAGAATTGTGTGTCATCTGTGGTGACAGACAAGCAAATGAAAGCATGAAGCCCTGCAAACTAAAGAGACATCAGAGCACCAGACATCCACAGACGGTTGGTAAACAAAAAAAACCTTTGCATGCATGTGTGCATGTTTCACTTTTTAATAAGTTAAACAGATAAATTTGTATGTGTTATTTGAACATGATGTTAAATGTGCTGCTGTTAAAAAAGCAGGTTTTGGAAAAAAAGTGAACTGTTGTTGAGAAAAAGTCAATAGTTTTGAGTGGTTGTTTTTGCATATATTAAACACAACCTTAGCTCAATGTTATATGCTAGTCATTGTGTGCAATTTTTTTGTGTATGTTTCTGTGTGTGTGGGGGGGTCTTTAAAAAAAATGTCAGCGTTAAAATAGGGGTCGCCTGGAAAAAAGGTTGGGAACCACTGCCCTAATCAACCACAAAAATCTTACAGTAGTACACCATATTCAAGTTGCTATCAAAGGTTTGTGCAATAGCTAGCTGTGCTAATTAGCCCTAATAAACACACCAAATCTAACAGTAAGTTTTGCTTAAGTATTTTTGAACATAAATAACAATCCTAACCAGCCTTGCTTAATTTAAGCTATTTGCAGATTAAAATGGCATCAATAAGACAGGAAGAGAGATGTAGGAAGAGAGCAAAAGGGAAAGCACAGGGAGAGAGCAAAAAGTACAACAAATGGAGTGAAGAGAGAATGAAGGGGGCAATTGAAGAGTATAGAGAGGAAGTTGAGGCAGGGAACAAACCCAAGTTAAGGTTTTTGGCCAGAGCGTGGAACATCCCAAAATCAACTTTGCAGAGGCGAGTGAAAGGAGTTGTAAAGGGCTACAAGGACATTGCTGGAAGCAAGTCCCACATTCCCCAAGAAGATGAGGTCCAGTTAGCAGAGCTAGTCAAATGTCTGAGCAAGAGAGGGTTTCCCATGAGAAAACCTGAGATACAGGCTCTTGCAGCCCAATTAAATGTGTTTGACAAACGTTTTTAGGAATGAACCAGAGGACAGTTCACAAAATGTTTTTAGCTCACCCAAGTTGGTTTAAAAGTTTTCATGAATTTTGGATCTGAAGAGTGTTCTCTTTAGTGAAACGTTTTAGGTCTGATGGATTGAAGGCAGTTTTTGCTTCAGTTAAATGTGTTTGACAAACAGTTTATTGGGGCTTAGCCAGGGGACAGTTCACCCTAAGGTTTACATATCATGTGGGGGGTTAGGGGGGGCTCATATTTGTTTCATATTGACTAATAAATTGAATAATAAAAAGTAAGAAAAGAGAAATGAGTCTTAATTATGAACAGAACAAATGAAATTCTGGCCTATAACACATCAAACAGCTAACATGAGGAATAAATATTTGTAGATTAATGATAATACATGATGTCCCAATCACCCAAACATTCCTAAAAAATATTGTTTTGGCTCAGTTTATACTAAAGAATAGATTTTAAAGTATTATTACTTGTCTATAAATCACTAAATGGCCTAGGACCTCAATACATTACAGATATGCTGACTGAATACAAACCTAACAGATCACTCCGAACTCTAGGATCATATAAACTAGAAATTCCAAGAGTTCAGTCAAAGCAGGGTGAATCGGCTTTCAGCTACTGCACCCCCGCTGCTGGAATCAGCTTCCAGAAATGATCAGATGTGCTCCAACATTAGACACATTCAAATCCAGACTGAAAACACATCTGTTTAGCTGTGCCTTTACTGAATGAGCACTGTGCTACGCCCGACAAATCGCACTATTGTTCTTTTCTTTTTATTCTTTTATAACCCATTTAACACATTTTTATCTGTTTTTAATCATTCATATTATTTGCTTTTTTTATCCTCTAACACTTGTCTTTTTATTCTTGTTTATGTAAAGCACTTTGAATTGCCACTGTGTATGAAATGTGCTATATAAATAAATTTGCCTTGCCTTGCCTTGCCTAAAGGGTTTGTCACACCACCTTCTCTTCTGACAATTTTATTTCTTTCACAAATGGATAGATAACATCTGTAGGGTTACAGAAATATATCATACATTGGGCTGATGTTTTTAATTCATTGCAATAATGATTACATAACGCAGAATAAAAAAAATGTCCCAATCACCCTTAATTCACCCTACAAATAGCCTATATTTCTTCAAATTCTGGTATCAACTAAAGTTATTAAATGCACGTTTAGTACAGAGAATACATGATATATATTTTTTAATGTTATAAAGAAGCATATGTTAACCATTTTAAATATTACAATTACTAATGCTGTTTGTTTCTAACCTAATGTGTTTAAAGATGTAGCATATTTATGTGTCTTTTAATGTAATATCATGTAGCAGCAATTGAGTTATTTTAAATGCATGAAAAATTGCTATACGAGTGTAAATTTGAAATACTCTTTAACCCAACTGTTTGGTTTGCTTATAATGAACCCAGGTTGAGTTAAAAAGTGTTATTTAAATTTAATTTAAAAAAAATGAACAACATGTTTATATATATCCCAACGTTGGGTTAAAATGTTTAATTTATATTTAATAGAAAAATAATAATAGTGTGGACAAAAAAATAATAAAATATGCAAAACCCCAACTTGAGGGTTTTGATTTTATTAAATGTCCATATTTGAAAATTGGGTTAAAAAGTGTTGTTTAAATTTAATGATAAAATTAACACAATGTTGGCTTTGTCCATTATTGAACAAACATGGAGTTAAAAAGTGTCATTTATTCATTTTGGCTTAGTCTCTTTATTAATCAGGGGTTGCCACAGCGGAATGAACCGCCAACTTATCCAGCATATGTTTTACGCAGCGGATGCCCTTCCAGCCGCTATCCATCGCTGGGAAACATCCATACACACTCATTTACACACACACTCTTACATTATGGACAATTTTAGCTTACCCAATTCCCCTATAGCGCATGTCTTTGGACTGTGGGGAAAACCGGAGCACCCGGAGGAAACCCACACCAACACAGAGAGAACATGCAAACTCCACACAGAAATGCCAACTAACCTGAGGCTCGAACCAGAGAGCATCTTCCTGTGAGGCGATCGTGCTACTCACTGCTCCACTGTGACACCCTCATTTAAATTTTATTGCAAAAATTATAATAATCATGTGGACAAACCTGATTAAAAAAAACTAATAAAAAAAAAACAATTTTGTGCGGACTTTATTAATTCATTTATTAATTTATTAAAAGTCCATATTTGACCCAACACTGGGTTAAAAAGTGTAATTTAAATTTAAGGATAAAAATTATTTTGGCTGTGTCCATTATTAAACCAACATTGGCTTAAAGTGTCATTTAAATTAAATGGAAAAAAAAACTTTGAGTTTGTCCATATTTGACCCAATGTTGGGTTAAAAAGTGTATTTTAAATTTAATGATAAAAAAAGAACACAACATTGGGTTTGTCTATTATTGAACCAACATTGAGTTAAAAAGTGTCATTTAAATTAAATTGCAATAATAATAATAATAATGTAAACAAACCCAATAAAAGCAAATCTGGAGAACCCCAATGTTGTGTTGATATTAATCATTCTATTAATTGTCCTTATTTGACACAACACTGAGTTAAAGTGTCATTTAGTTAATGATAAAAATTAACACAACATTGGCCTTGTCCACTGAGCCAACATTGGGTTAAAAAGTGTCATTTAAATGAAATAAAAAAGAGCACACTTTGAGTTTGTCCATATTTGACCCAACGTTGGGTTAAAAAAGGGTCATTTAAATTTAATGGAAAAAATAATAATGTGGACAAAACCAATAAAGAAAAAACTAATTTTGAAATCCCTAACGTGGGCGTTACGGTAGCGCAGTGGGCAGCACGATCGCCTCATAGCAAGAAGGTCGCTGGTTCAAGTCTCGTGTGGGTCACTTGGCGTTTCTGTGTGGCGTTTTCTCTGGCGTGGGTTTCCTCCGGGTGCTCCGGTTTTCCCCACAGTCCAAAGACATGCGGTATAGTTGAATTGGGTGAGCTATACAGTTGTCCGTAGTGTGTGAATGAGCGTGTATGGGTGTTTCCCAGTGATGGGTTGCAGCTGGAAGGTCATCCACTGCGTAAAACATATGCTGGATAAGTTGGCGTTTCATTCCGCTGTGGTGACTCCAGAGTAATAAAGGGACTAAGCCAAAAAGAAAATGAATGAATGAATGAATGAAAATCCCCAACATTGTGCTGATTTTAATCCTTCTAAATGTCCATATTTAACCCAATGCTGGGCTAAAAATGTCATTTAAATGTAATGATAAAAATCAACACAACATTGGGGTTGTCCATATTTAAACTAATGTTGGGTTAAAAGTGTGATTTGAACTTAATTGAAAAAAAAGAACAAAACTGAGTTTGTTATTTTACCCAACATTGGGTTAAAGCATGCAATTTAATTAGGGAAAAAAGTAGTCAAACCCAATAAAAAAAACCTAATATGTACCAACCCAAAGTTCTACTAAATGAATGAATAAAATGAACACAATGTTGGGTTTGTCCACATATTTGGGTTAAAACAACCCAGCATTTGTAGTGCATAGTAATTTATGGTAAACACTGTAGTGTTTTTGAACCATACTATAGTAAAATGTATAATACAGTAAATATTATAATATTTATTTACAACACTTGTTACTAAATCCCACTGCAGTATTACACAATAAACTGATAAAATGTAATAAATATGTTAGAAAAGTTTAAATAAGTCAAAAGGTATCGCAAATAAAATATTTAGAGCTGCAATTACCACCTAAATAAAATTATTTAAAATATAAAAGGTTTATTATGTAACATTAAGCACACAAGGGATTTCCTATATATTCCCTCTGAAAACAACAACACACACACACACACACACACACACACACACATTCAGACAAACTACATCACTATAATTACACTGCTCTAATCTTCTTCTTCGACTGCAGAAATTGTCCACATTATTCTCAAACAGGGCCAAGAAATGCTTCTCTTAGATTGACGAAGTACTCTACAGTACATCTGCCCACCAACAGCTTAAGAGATTTCTTTCATACTGCACTGGAAATAACAAACCAACACAACATCTACAGTAAGAGCTGAATTTCGATCTGCTGTATGTATTGTGTATTTTCGTACAGCACGACAAGAGTCAGACACAATCTGGAAATCTACCAGGGCTTCACTGACTCATCATAAACAACCTTTTTCATCCACAGCCAGCGAATCGTGTGCTTGACGCAGTAAAGCCATTAAGTGGTTCAGGTCTCCGGTGCTCCGGCTGATGGTGGGGATTAATGGATGCGATTATGGAGGGAGGAAGGAGAGTTATTGTGGAGCAAACTGAACGCGTCTAGTGGGGTTTAAGCTCAGGAGGTTAAAGTAATGGCCGAAAAGGTCAGGGCTAAACTTAGTCTGCTTGATGCAATTTGTGTTACAGATTAAACTCAGGTTTTGCTGATACAGGGTATACAGTTGAAGAATTATTAGCACTCCTGAATTATTAGACCCCATATGTTTTCACTTCCAAACATAATAGTTTTAATAAGTAATTTCTAATAACAGGTTTCTTTTATCTTTGCCATGATAACAGTACATCATATTTTAGATATTTTTCTAGTATTCAGCTTAAAGTGACATTAAAAGGCTTAACTAGGTTAATTAGGCAAGTGATTGTATAACAATGGTTTGTTCTGTAGACAATCGAGAGAGAAAAATATTATTTATGGGGGATAATAATATTGAGAGTCTTAAAAAAAGACTGATGCACGTAATATGTAATAATATTGACCTTAAAATGGTTTTAAACTGCTTTTAATTCAGCCGAAATAAAACAAATAAGACTTTCTTCAGAAGAAAAAATATTATAGGAAATACTGTGGAAAAATTCCTAGCTCTGTTAAAAGGTGCTGTTTGTAAGTTTTTAACTCTTATAAAGCATAAAAATACCATAATATGTGTGCAGATATTTAAGAAACATCCTAAGTGAACATACTTGTTTATCTGAAAAACAATGCTGAAGTCAGATATTCTGCTTTGAAAATGTTTTTTCCGTGCCGGAACGCTGTCTTTGTTTAGGTAAATTTAACCTGCACAATGCCAGTTTAGCCAATTATAATTCAACACACCGTTATTGCCTTGCTGGAACACAGCCTATTTCATTCATTCATTCAAAAAGGCTCTGAAAGCATGCGTCCATGACCGAAATGCGACCTCCGGTGGACAGTAGCAGACTCAGAAATGAGACAGATTCAGTTCCACATGAGGTTATTAATTAGCAAATTATATAAATATTACGAACGTAAACATTAGGTGAGCAGGTTACATTGTAACAGCGTGTTCTAACAACACGCTTCATGACAAGATACGCAGTGATGAGCAATTTGGCTGTTTGCACCAGACGAAAGACGACAGAAATTTAAATACAGCCATTCAGAAGCACAGAATATGCACTCACTCACGAAACGGTAAGATTTATAATCTATTTAATACATATTAGCCCTCTTTAACATCATTAAATGTAGATGCTGAATCACTGATATTTAGCTCTAAAGTTCAATTTCAAACGGTTTATTGTATTTTCAAGATCTGAGGTGAACTATCTGCTGCTGCTTTCAATATATGGCAATAAACATCATGTAAAATGGCATTCAAACTCACACTGTTAGCATTTAGCACTGAATAAAGCACACAAGGTTTACCTGAGGTGATCACTGTTATAGGTTTCTGTTGTTCACCTGTGAGAAATAGAAGCCGTTTCTAATATATCAATTCAAGGTGTTGGTTAGAACCAAAACTTCTTTTAATATAGAAAATATTCCCTCTATCGCGTTGCTTTTATTTAGAACGAAGTTTAAATCACGCGCTCCTGTACTCAATCTAGCAACTTGCGTTTGCGTTAATTTTGATCCAGGAGTGCAATACCTAGTTCAACCACTGGGTGTCAAACTTACACACTGCACCTTTAAACATCATTTGGGGAAGAAAAATCCACAGGAGGGCGAATAATTTCGACTTCAACTGTATACAGGAATCAGAACCCTCTAAGACATTTAAGACTCTTCCCACACATTTTAAGACCATATCGCCGCTTTAGGTTTCAACAAGTAACATTGATCACATTTCAACTTACAGTATATTTACTAGGGGTGGGACAAAATATCGATATGTTGATTTATCATGATATTTCCAGCTGTAATATATTATCGATAGTCAGCCACCAACTATTAATATTTATTTCAATGTACAAAAATTAGCTTTCCATAATGGCGGATCAACAACACATCAGCATCGTCAATTACAAACTGACTTAAAATACATTTTTGATCGTTTAATGCAATTTGCACAAAATTGAGATGCTGCTGTGACTAATTTAGAGATATAAATTTTTAGCCACAAACTAAAGCATTTACAAGTCTGTTTAAGAGCTGTGCACTTGTAGTACATGGTTATAATTATATATATTTTTAGGTTTTTGTTGTACATTGCGTAAGCAAAAATAATACACAATTTAATACAGTGTAAAATAGCATTTAAGACTTTTTAATACTATTAAGGGCCTTACATTTCTCTAAATTGATTCATCAACTTTAAACACTTTAAGAATTTTACCTTTCATTTATTATAGAGAATGCTTTAATACCGGCGCTTTATTATTATGTCAAACGAAGTACAAAAAGCAAAGATAAATTAGTAGAAAGTATAAAGAAAGATGCTGCGATGTAAAAACAAAGGCATTTTTATAAGGGTTTCAATTTAGACTCTCGAAAGGTGATGCTTTAATTTAGCTTTTCATTTTTAAAAATAATAAATGAAAGCCAGTTTAGTTAAACAACCTTGATTTTACATTAATATTATAGTAACTGTACAGCGTTTGTAATTTAATGTAATGTAATCTGTATTTATATAGCGCATTTATTGTGTATGGCCATACACCCAAAGCACATTACAATCATGAGGGGAGTCTCTTCACACCAACACCAGTGTGTAGCATCCACTTGGATGATGCGACGGCAGCCACAGGACAACGGCGCCAGTGCGCTCACCATACACCAGCTATAGGTGTAGTGAAGAGACAGTGATAGAGCCAATTCAATGAATGGGGATGAATAGGAGGCCATGATGGGAAAGTGCCGATAGCGGGACTTTGGCCAGGACAACGGCGCCCCTACTCTTTTCAGGGTTTCTGCAGATATCATATTGTCGAATTTAAGACTTTTTAAGACCTTTTTAAGACCATTAAGTATTAAATTTAAGACTTAGGGTGCTTTCACACCTGTGAATCGATTCATTTGTTCTGAAACAGGGATTAAAATTGTTACACTGTTGCTCTTTGTTCTTGGTGCGGTTCGCTTTCACACGGCAAAGTTTCTAAACGGACCAAAATAGCTAAAACAAGTCACGTGTGAGTAAACGCTCCTCACATTGGTCAGAGTTTCATGGTTTATTTTGCAGAGTCCCGCTCAGCTGTCGGAGGTGGTTTAGTGGTGTTTGATAAGGTGTGCACGCTTGACGCGACAAGTTTGAAGAGCGAGAAGGGATGCGGTGGGGAGAGGTGATGAGAAAGGTGCGCAACGTATTTTGAGGACCAGGAGGGAGACGCGCAATTTCCGAGAGATTATCACTCGTTTGCGGGCATCCAGGAGTCTCTGTGCATTTGCGTGAGACTCCCGGAACTTCCGTGAGACTTGGGATGTCTGGAATGACCTCCCGCCCTACTCATAATTCTCTCTTTATATAGCCGTATGCCTATTACATATCCATAAAACACTGTGATATAACCGGGCTCGGATCGTATCGCTTTCTCACTACAATCGATTCGCTCCAGAGTTCGTTTCAATTGAGCCGAGACCACCTCATTTAGGCGGTCTCGGAGCGATTGCTTTGGCGCAGATCCGAGTACGATTGCCCTGTTCACATATGCCAACTGGGCAAACGCGCCAGGTTTAGGAACAAAAGTCTAGGTGTGAAAGCACCCTTATATCACAATATCGAAAACACGCATGCACATAAAGAAAAATACAAAATCCCAAAATTAGTGGTAAAATAAATGTATTTAAATTGAACAGTACTAAAGACAGGTTAGTTAAACACAGTGCCGCGCGAACTGTTCACTCGAGTCTCAAAACATTACGTGAGCTTCGCCATCCGAAATCATGTCGCGCAAACATCCGCAAACACAGCGATGACGTCACATTCGCCGCGCGCACTGAGTTCAATAACAGAAAGCTGATTGGCTGTTGCATGTCGGCCTCATTTGTAATTGTAATACCGCAAATTACAATTGGACTAGTGAAATAAAGAACTACAACACCATGAAAACCAAGCAACAGCAACAAAAAATAATTTAAATGAGCATTAGATGTAGCGTTACATGGACATCGGAAAAATAAGACCAGTGCAAAAATATTCAAGGCCTAGAACAGCGAATGTAAGACTTTTTAAGGCCTTAAATTTCGATTTAAAAATTTTAGACTTTTTAAGACCCCGCAGAAACCCTGTTTTTACGAGAAGTGCCATGGGATTTTTAATGACCACACAAAGTCAGGACCTCAGTTTAACATCTCATTCGAAAGACGGCACCCACTGACAGTGTAGTGTTTGGATAAACGAGCTTCTTCATGAACAGACGGCAAATAAATATACACTCACCGGCCACTTTATTAGGTACAGCTGTTCAAAAGCCAAGCATTAAAGACATCAAATGGCTTTTAAAATGCATTACAAGCAAGATTGAAGATCTTTGTTTTGGACAATTTCGTTGCAACACAAATTATATATATAGATTACAAATGTGTTGTTTATAGGATATATACATTTTTTTTCCTTACTCAAACATACAGTAGTCATAGTCCAAAAATAATCCAATGCTGTAATTCTGAACTAATAAATTAAAGCAGTCATTGTGAACACTTCTGTGGATATAAACATTATTTACACACAATCGAATAAGTAATGACATTTACAGCGTTTCACACGTCATCAACACTTAAATATGTATTTATCTGATAATACTTAACACACTAGGTCTTAAGAACTAGTAATACACTATTTATTAATCTTGGTCAATGTTTTCTACACAAACACTAAAAGTTGACAGTGCATTACGGATGAACACAAATTAAAAATGCACAACAGAATATTTATTATTATTACATTATAACCTAGATTAATAAATAGTGCACGAGCTGTAAAATTAATCCTTGTTGTGCAGTGTTGCTATTTTTTTTCCCTAAAACCATCTGAAGTATTTTAAAGGAATGTCAGGAGAGAGAAAAAGAGGGAAACTGTGCTCAGATCAGGATTTAGACAGGAGTGTAAGCGTACATGAATGAGTTTTTCATCACTGCTCAGCGCCGGCTCATCTGACGGCCTCCACTTAGAGACCGTTCACCACCAGAACCCACAGACAGCATCACTTCCTCCAGGAAACTGGAACAAAAAAAGAGGAAGAAATATAATATTTCTGTCCAATCATTCATTCATTCACTCATTCATTTTATTTTTGGCTTAGTCCCTTTATTAATCAGGGGTTGCCACAGTGGAATGAACCGGCAACTAATCCAGCATATGTTTTACACAGCGGATGCCCTTCCACCTGCAACCCAGAACTGGGAAACATCTATACACACTCATTCACACACTACGGGTAATTTAGTTTATTTAATTCCCCTATAGTGCATGTGTTTGGACTGTGGGGGAAACCGGAGCACCCAGAAGAAACCCACGCCAACACGGGGAGAACATGCAAACTCCATACAGAAATGCCAACTGGCCCAGCCGGGACTCAAACCAGTGACCTTCTTGCTGGGAGGCGACAGTGCTAACCACTGAGCCACCGTGTCGCCCTATAGTACAATTCTAAAATACTAATCAATTATCATTATTCTTTATACTTTGCCACTATAATGCTTTAACCACTAGGCTTTATTTATTTATTTTATATGTTCCTGCTCTGATATGTCACCTGGGTTTTGATGCTGGGCTGTTCATTTATGTGGACTAATTTTACCATTGTACAGCAGTTTTTTTTAAGAGTGCTTTATATGAGCAATTCCATGCAAATGTCAAGCTTGCCATGAAAAAACTAAGATTTCACCAAAATAAAGAAACCGTTTCGACATTTTTTGTGTAAGGAAGTATGTGCCAGTACTTTAAATATACTCAAAAATGTCTCTGTCCATGTTTTCAAACTATTATATTTGATTTACCAAAGTCCCACTAGTGGCAATTTCACATCTGTCACATCCATAACCGAGAGATGTCACATCCATAACAAAGCTTTTCCCTCATAAATTAAAAAATGTCAAATAAAATAAAATCAATCATGGTTGTTCTATAGTAAGCCAACTCTTGTACTGTTAATTAGCATTATTTCTTTTGAGTTGTGCAGTTTAATTTACAGAATTTCTACAAAGCATGTTGTATACTGAAAAACACAGACTTTTTTGTCACATTCATAACACGTTTTTTTTCTCATTTAAAATATAAAAAATGTTTACAGATTGATATTTTTCTGCTCTCAAAACTCTGTGGTTAGTTGTTTTGGAAAATATAAACAGATGTTTCAATATAATGACGTATACTTTCTATGTGAATTTCTGTTTTGAGTTTTTAATTCAAATGTCACATCCATAACAATGGAATTGCTCCTACATAAAAAACATTTGTCAACCAGAAGTTTACATTTTTCAACATATAATAATAATAATAATTTTTAGAGTATAATATAAAATAATCACTTGTATGTAAAATCATGATTTATGAAAATTACTAAGAAACTCAAGCTTCAGTAATTTCCATAAATCATCTTTTGTTTTGCAATTCTACTCTTCAATACACAAAATAAAAATATAATAACTGAAAATTACAAACAACTGAGTTATCTGTTTTTGTTAACTCTTTATTGTGGCGAGGGGGCGTGGCCGAGAGCAGTGGGAGCGAAACGAGGCCCGCCACAGATGAGATACACCTGTGGCGCGCACGTGCCTTCAATCCCACGGAAGGAGCTCTGGACTATAAGAGGAGGAACGATGGCAGAGGAGAGAGAGAGAGGACCGGGCCTGGACATGTTGTGTTACTTTTGCTTTCAGTTTGACGGCAGTCTCCGTGAGGAGCTGCCGTCCGTTTGTTTTGATTTAGACAGCAGTCTCCGTGAGGAGCTGCCGTCCCTTTTATTAATAAATATTTATTTAAACCAGCGTCGGTTCTCCGCCTCCTTCTTCCCGGCGGCCAGGTGGCCGTGAACTTTATTACAGTGGTGCCGAAACCCGGGAGAAGGAGGGACACATTGTCCAGTTGCCCTCGCCGCTGAGAAGGAGGGCGAATGTTCGGGAGTTAACCCAAGTGGAGGAGAAACCCTTTGTCTGCCAGAGTGCCGGGGCGGCCTGAGGCTGGCGAGGAAGGATCTGCCTGCTGCCGTCTCCCAGCATGGGGAGGAGCAGGGGACGCGGGGCACCCCACCGGATGGGAAAGAGCTGAAGGGAGCCATCTCAGAGAGCCCGGGGGGAGTCGCCGCGATCCGCCATGACGCCGAAGCCTGCGTCCTCCACCGAAGCAGGAGCGGAGCAGGAGACCAGAAATGCCGCCAGCCAGTCAGGAGAACCGCCGCCGGACACCAGAAGACGGACGGGTGGATAGATTCCTCCACAGGGCTCCCAGCATGTCGTCACTTCTCTCAGTTGGTTGAGGACCGAGTGGCAGCGTGTCTGGAGAACCGAACCCCAATTTTTTTTTTTCCTCTCTCCCCTCTCTGTCTACTCTGTTTTTCCTCCTTTTTTCTCCATCTCCTTTTCTCTCGGCCCGTCTCATATAGGTCTCGCGGGTGCTGTGGCGCCAAA
>CAIGQZ010006414.1:63509-80484 GCA_903798205.1 Danio tinwini
ATTGACATCTGCATTTAAAACAAATACTATAAGGAAGTCAATGGTTATCGGTTTCTAACATTATACAAAATATCTTTATTTGTGTTCAAACAAATAATAAGAAACTATTAAATGTTTGGAACCACTTGATGATAAGCAAACAGTGAGTAAATATCACTTTTAGGGTGAACTGTGCCTTTAAGATGTGCTACAGTGAACAGTATTGACATCTTTATATAAAACAAATACTATATGGAAGTCAATAGTTACCGGTTTCTAACATTCTTCAAAATATCTTAATTTGTGTTCAACATGAGAAAGAAACTATTAAAAGTTTGGAACCACTTGATGCTGAGTAAATAGTGAGTAAATATTATTTTTTAGATTGAACTGTCCCTTTAAGATGTGCTACAGCGAACAGTATTGACATCTGTATTTAAAACAAATATTATATGGAAGTCAATGGTTACCAGTTTCTAACATTCTTTAAAATATCTTTATTTGTGTTAAACTAAAGAAAGAAACTATTACAGGTTTAGAACGACTTGATGATGAGCAAATAATAAGTACATTTTCATTTTAGGATGAACTGTCCCTGTTAAGATGAACAGTATTAATTTAAGTTCAGCAGTGCTCCCCTCACCTTCATGTCAGATATAGACTCTAACTTCTGTTGGTCCTTGGGCTTTTTTTTCTGGAAATCCTCCATTAGGTTCTTGATGTTTGTTCCGATCTCACCAAAATTCAGGTATAAGTTCTTATTAAGAGAAAAAACAACATATAAATAAAAACAAACTAACTAAAGAAGTATTGTATTTGTTTTTCTCAATTGTCAGTTTTCTAAAACAAATTATATTCTCATTTGCATGGCTCAGTGGTTGGCACTGTCGCCTCACAGCAAGAAGGACGCTGGTTTGAGTCCCAGCTGGGCCAGTTGGCACTTCTGTGTGGAGTTTGCATGTTCTCCCCGTGTTGGCTTGGGTTTCCTCCAGGTGCTCCGGTTTCCGAGTTCCGGTTTCCAAACACATGCGCTATAAGTGAATTGAATAAACTAAATTGGCAGTAGTATATGAGTGTGTATGTGTGTGAATGTGTGTGTATGAGGGTTTGCCAGTAGTTAGCTGTGTCTGGAAGGGCATCCACTGCGTAAAACATATGCTGGAATAGTTGGCAGTTCATTCCGCTGTGGCAACCACTGATAAATAAGGGACTTGAGGGATGAGTGAATGAATGAATGAATGAGTGAAACAATGAATGAAAGAATAAATGAATGAATAAATAATTGAAACAATAAGTAATCAATGGAGGCAATGATTTAAAAATTGTCTAGTATTCAATTTTTCATTTATTTAAACATGGCCCAAAATCTCAGAGCACCTCGGTTTCAGCTAAAAATCTAAAGATCTCTTAGTTATTAGTTAAATAAGCAAATGTATAACATGTTGAACTCCTTACATGCACACAAAAAAAAAAGTTTTAATTACAAATAATTATTATTGCCCATTTTACATAATAATAACACCTAAAGTCTGAGGCACTTGAAAATTAAAAGATTTTTTTTCCTTTCCTTTATTTTTCGAGTGCCTTGTACTTATAATTCTTTAGTTTATCTTTGTAAAGCAGTTTTTGTTTGATTTTGAATTTATATTCTTTATTTTACATGTTCTAAGACTTCATTGTGTGTTTATTTTAAAAATAATATAAAATAATTTCATGAGCTTTTTTCATACGATCTATTCATATGCTAAAAACCATGAAATTAGCTACTCACATTTGCATAAAACTCATCATTTTCAGCAGACAAGACCACCTCCCGCAAGTCCTTACTGATTCCAGGCACTCTGGACAGGTCTATGCGGTTGTTATTGAGGCCCAGCAGCTCATGAACCATGGCCTGATACGTCCACTAGAGGAAGCAAGCACAAGCAAATCAAGCATCTGCTGCAAAAATCAAACACTTCATCATAATGTAGCATTTAATGTGCTGCAGTAAGACAGATTAAAAAAAAACAGCACACGCTGACTCCAGTAAAACCTCAGAGTGAAGGAAAGTAATAAAAAGCATTCTTTTTAATGTCCAGCACTATATAACAACACTGAAAATGCCTTCAAAGCATTTTTCTATATGATCCAGAATGAAAACATGGGCTCTACCTCCCTCTGGTGGTCAGTTTAAGATTAGAATGAAGATCTGGGGCCACATTCACAAAACATCTAAAGGCTTAAAATAGCTCATTTGAAAATTATTATTACAGAAAATATTGACAGCAATAAAAAAGTCCTAAATTAAATACCCCTAAAGTTTTGCCCCAATTGTACCACAATGAGGCGACACAATGACTCAGTGGTTAGGACTGTCGCTTCACAACAAGAAGGTCGCTGGTTTGAATCCCAGCTGGGTCAGTTGGCATTACTATGTGGAGTTTGCATGTTCTCCCCGTGTTGGCTTGGGTTTTCTCTGGGTGCTCCGGTTTCTCCCAGTCCAAACCCATGCGCTATACGTGAATTGAATAAACTTATTGGCGGTAGTGTATGAGTGTGAATGAGTGTGTATGGATGTTTCCCAGTACTGGGTTGCAGCTGGAAGGGCATCCGCTGTGTAAAACATATGCTGGATAAGTTGGCTTGAAAAGACCCCTGATGAATAAAGGGACTAAGCCGAAGGAAAATGAATGAATGAGTACCACAATGAGTTTTTAACAAGTTATCGCCTTAATCATGAAGGTCATCCCATATGTTTTCAAAAATATTTTTACATTTATTTCCAAAATATTTAATTCCAAAAATATTTCCTGCATAAATGTATTTGCATACATTGCATAAATATATGTCCTATAAATATAAATTTGTCCACCTTTATACATTTAAAAATATATATTATTTAAAAGCAATTAAAAACATATTTACTTGATTATTTTCTAAAAATGCTAACTTTTTTAAACATTGGAAGAAATTATTGAATGTACAAAATATTAAAAGTAAGGAACATACTTTTAACAATGCAATTCTTTACTTACATTGCAAGATCTTTATTAGAATACGGCAACATAACATCATGCTTTAATGCAGGGGTGTCCAAACTCGGTCCTGGAGAGTTTGGTTCCAACCATAATCAAATACACCTGAACCAGCTAATCAAGCTCTTACTAGATATACTAGAAACTTCCTGGCAGGTGTGTTGAAGCAAGTTGGAGCTAAACTCAGCAGGACACTGGCTCCCTAGGACCGAGTTTGAAAACCCCATTCTAATGAGATTCCATGATTAAATCTCTGACAGAGACTCCTCCCCCTCGCCATCAGCCGATCACAGCATGCATAGTTTGTAATCATGGTGACAACGTCATCACAATGAGGTCAACCCCACCGTGCCTCTCAGCCTAAAGGGATAGTTCACTCAAAATTCTGTCATCATTTACTCACCCTTCACTTGTAGGTTAAAAACCTGTTTGAGTTTCTTTTGTTGTTGGTGTTGTTGAACATAAAAGAAGTTATTTTGGAAAATGCTGAAAACCTGTAACCATTGACTTACATAGTATTTGTTTTTCCTACTGTGGAGGTGAATGGTTACCAGTTTTCAGCTTCCTTCAAAATATCTGCTTTTAGGTTCAGCAGATAAAAAAAACACTTGAGAGAGAGCAAATTTTCATTTTTGAGCGAACTCTCCCCTTAAGACTTCTCTCTATTCCTTAAACTTAAATTTGTCTCTGCAGTTTTGTGAATTGATTTCATTAGAAAATTAGTAGATGCAAACTAATTTATTATTATTTATTACTGCTATTTAGGAGAACTCTTAGTGGTAAGATAAACTGTTGTGTGAATACGGGCTCTGGATCTATAATTTCAGATTCAGGTGAACAGTAACATTAGAAACATGTCTTCTTGCCTGATTGAGAAGAGGAGTGATTGCATCATCACTTCTGTCCAAAATCAGCAGAAGAGGAGACACTTCTGTTTTCCTGAAGTCAAACAGCTCATACTCCTTAGTAATGATTTGCTGTGGAGAAACACAAACAGATCATACGTTGATACATTTTTGTCTGAAAAGAAGAAAGTCTGAGTCAAATAAATGTATGGACCATTTTGAGGGATGTAAACGATAACAATGGTCCTAATGTATTTTCTGTTTTACATTTTTCATTTCCATAGCTTTTCGATTATCCAAAAAGGTCCACATACTGATAAATAATGTCATGACAGCCGTTTTAACTTTAAGATATGATTGAATTGCCTCTTGTTACAGTTATAAAATAGTTTAATAACAAGCAGGAAATGTTCATAACCCAATGACATCACTTCATTGAAATGGTCTAGAGAGTAGGTCAAAATAAATTACAAAACAATGGATGAGTCAAAGTTCATGTGCAGTAATGTGAAAAGTTCCATAGGTTCCATAATCATGACATTAAAAATTATCTGATGTTTGACAGTTTTTAAAATCTGAAAAATAAAACTTAAGATGAACAACATGTAGCATTAACAACAATAGGTCAATTACTGCTAATCAAATGCTTGAACTTATCACCAGCAGAAGTCTGATCAGTTTGTTGGTCTAGAGCAGGGGTGTCAAATCCAAACTTGGTAAGGGCCGCATTGAATATTGTGAATAAAGTGAGGGGCCATACATACACTTTTTTTATTATTGGAGAAAATAAAAGTGTATTAACAACTGTATAACATCTCTTACACTTTATTAAACCACATTTATCAAAATAGTATGGTTTTACATTTAATTTGGACCACATTTGTGCTGGTTTCATTTCTATCAAAACATGAAATAAGGTCTCTAACCAATATAAGCATAAAACAGTACAGTAGGCTAGCATAGAACAGTAGTCTACTTTTAATTTCATATTCAGAAAAACTGATGATAAAACAAAAAGCCAACAACTGATATACCAAATTGTAACAAGCAACAGATGGTTTCTGATATTGTATTATTGAACTT
Source organism: Danio tinwini (assembly GCA_903798205.1). NCBI lineage: Eukaryota > Metazoa > Chordata > Actinopteri > Cypriniformes > Danionidae > Danio > Danio tinwini. The sequence continues at coordinate 68,434 of CAIGQZ010006414.1, forward strand.
ATTCTTTTAGCTTTAAAAAGGCAACCTTATCATGAAATGATCCATGCTAACTGTCGATGCCTACAACTGAACTTGTGTATTTCAGAGGAACAAAATTAAAGCAATATATTTATTAGTAGGCTATTATAGATAAATGGTAGCCTATATAAAAATAAATGGTAAGAAATGGTATTATTTAGCTTATTTTGTTCCAAATAACACTTGCACTGGGCTTACATACCAAACCTGTTCTATTCTAGGTGTAATGTCCCTTGCCATGGCTACTTTCATTACAGACATAATATGTTTTGGTCAGTTTCATTATAAAGAACATTTGTTCACATCAGTATGTGCTCCCAAACATAGACATAACGCATGCTTGTGCTAACTTTAGACCCAGAAATATTTTACCTTGTTTACATTTAGCGTAACTTTGTGCTAACGTCTAAATTAGCGAGTAGGGTGAAGCGCAACAGCACCACTTGCGTCTCAATACTGTAATTGTCATAGACTTAATATTTAAAGCGAGCACGGGCCACTTGAACTTCATTACCAAAACTTGTTGTCAGGCATGATTAAATGTTTTGACGGGCCGCATTTGGCCCGCGGGCCTTGTAATTGACACATGTGGTCTACAGCTTCAAGTAATAGTTAAAAATGGCTCGTTTCCACTAACTGGTACAGTACGGTATGGTACGGGTCAGTACGGGTCAGTACGGGTCACCTTTATCAGGCTTGCGTTTCCACTGCTAAAAGGGTAGCAATAGTACTCTTTTGGTGGGCTTAGTGTACGACAGAAAGTTGCAGTCAACGTCATTTTTGCTCGAGAAAATGTCTAAAGTAAAGCTGTACGGGTCGCTCACATATCATATGAGAAGCACTTCTCACAAAACAGATGCTTTACACATAAATACTTGAGTATAAATGTTTATTACTAACTTTACTATGAACATGAGTTGATTATAACTGCAGATCAATGACAGTGCGAAATAGCCTACTGTAACGTCTGCAATTATATAAAATAAATAAATAAATGCAACATATATGAACACATACAGAACCTTACAGTCTCCGATATGTTAGTAATGACAGAAAATATACACACAGCATACATTTAGTCCTTATTTAGGTTCAAAACAGCAGGAAATAGAGCCCACAGTCAGTGCAGACCTCTCATGATTAAATGTGTCTGTAATCTTCAGCAGCACGTGTAGCCTCTTATTAGAAAGTAATTACATCATTCTGAGTTCATAATAGTCAAAAAGGTGATGATATAGTTAATATGATAATAGTTAAACATGGCAGTTTGTTCACGTTTGCTCAAAAATAATGTGCTCCTTTTTTTCCGGCTTCTTCTTTTGTTTTTTCGCACATCACTCTCACATTGTCAGTTTCTGACAGAATCAGGTTTCAAAAGCACATCAATAATCATGCACACGTTATCATCAGCTCAAGAAGTTTGTTATTTCAAATAAAGAAACGCGATGAGCACAAGCAAAAACGCAAAACCGCTCGTGCTTCAGACTGGCTCGCAAAAAACTACGAGGCACAGGGTAAAATCTGCTCTTCTTTTTGGTTTTGTGGCTGTTCATAAAGACGACAATGTTAATTTGAGCCCAGATCGAACGGGGCTTGTTATTTTATGATATTGTATGTATATATAGTCTATCGGCTGTGTATGAAAACATGGCGGCTTCTTTGTTTTCATTCTGGCTTGTTGCGTGAGCTCGTGACGTATCTCTGTAAACCAAAAGCGTTCAGCTGCGCGTCTGGCTCTGCCTTTGGGACCCTTTTGGTACCCTTTCGAAAGGGTGCTGAAAAAGTGGTACAGTACGGTTCGGTTCGGTATGCCTTTTGACAGTGGAAACGGCCATAAAAGCATACCGACCCGTACCATACCAGTCAGTGAAAACGAGCCAAAATTTCACGCCCTGCCACCAAAAAGGACTGTGCAATATGACGATATATGTAATGTGGACAAAATAAAAAGTGCATCACTTCAGATTACGCTCGATCATTCATTTCGTGGTGTTGGAAAATACACTGTTTATGGTAATACTTTTTCAAAATGCAAGTGCAATATTACATGCAATTACAAGGACGAAGACAGAAACATGAATAACATCATGGTGAGAAAGTTGCAATCTTGAAAGTACAATGTTTAAATTTAGCATTTTATTTTGTGTTTTTTTATGTTGGATTTGTAATCATAGGCTTTTGAAAAGTGTTTCGTATTTTATTTTTATTTATATATTAGCTCTATATTGAAACACATGACATATGAATGAGTAGATTTCTGAGTAAATACTTTAAAATGTAAAAAATAAACCTTTTTTTGTGGTCGATATATATAAATTATTATTAGATTGAATTCACAAAACTGGCACTATAGTGTGATATATATCATTACAAGAATATGAGATGACTTATTTCATAATATGTGATTTTTCTCATATCAGCCAGCCCTACAGACAAGGACAATATTGTTTTTTTTATGTCCTGACAAGCAAAACAATGAAATTCAATAGGTTGTCCTAACTTTTTCACCTATGACATAATAAAAAAAAAACAGTCCTACTTTGACGCTTTCTGCCAGTCTTTTGGACATGTCAGACGAGAGCTGGTAGCGGATCATGGGGCATTTCTTCAGGGACAGCAGAACTGATGTCAAACCCTGAGTGACACGAGGAAGAACACTGGGCTCCCAACTGCGACCCTACAAACATCCAGAGACATTCAGTCAAAATCAAGAGTTATGAGATAAAGGTATGAAAAAAAATTGTTTATTAAAAAACAAAAAAACTGCCAGTAGGTGGCAGCAAGTCCCTGTCTTAATGAGTGATTCAGTGAATCATTAGTTCAAACAATTTATTCAAAACAGCTCATTTACTTATTCATTCATTCATTCATTTTCCCTTAAGCTTAGTGCCTTATTTATCAGGGGTCGCCACAGTAGAATGAACCGCCCACTATTCCAGCATATGTTTTACACAGCGGATGCCCTTCCAGCCGCAACCCAGTACTGGGAAACAGCCATACACTCTCACATTCACACACTCACTCATACACTATGGCCAATTTAGTTTATTCAATTCACCTATAGAGCATGTGTTTGGACTGTGGGGCAAACCAGAGCACCCAGAGGAAACCCACGCCAACACAGGGAAAACTTGCAAACTCCAAACAGAAATGCCAACTGACCCAGCCGGGACTTAAACCAGCGACAGTGCTAACCACTGAGCCACTGTCCCACCTTATTTACTTATTAACCCTTTATATGAAACACTCCGGAGTGTTACAAGGAGTTATTACAAGACTTTTATGAGTTCAAACAATGTTGTATATTGTAATAATGCCGATAAATTTATTATATATGGTTCTTTTGACTGAAAGATGGTTAATAAAGCTGACTGATTCTAAAATGGCATGCTTTCTAGAGTACATGCTTACTTAAAATATATGCATTATTATTATTTTGCACCCCCTAAGATGCATTCTATTTAGCAATTCTGTGTGTAATTGAAGTGCCACCTGGAATTTTCTTCTAGAATGAGCATTTTTTTAGCCTCTTATTATTATTATTATGTTCAATTATTCCATGCTAAAAGCAATCAAAATAACCTATTATTTGCCATAAAAGTGACATTTCTGAATCAAGACATGGGAGCTTAAGAAAAATGCTTATTTTTGAAGAAAATTTCAGATGGCACTTAAAGGTTTTTGCATATGAAACCTTTAAATTTATTTTTTTTAGGATTAATTTAAAAATCATTAGATGCGTGACATAACATTCAAGGCAGCACAATAAAAGTTGCAAAATAAATGTTCCATTAAAAAATGTAATTAATTTTCTCTTACCCTGGATACTCCTTGAAGGTTTAGAGAGAAAAGATGAGGGTTCACTGCAATGAAATCTCCATAGAATTCCTAGAGTAACACAAGTCAAACTGTTTGATGAGAAACAAGTTTTGTAATGAAATTATGATTTAAATGCTTTTTAATTACCTGCACTTCTGCAACTACTTCCTGTTCATCTGCCTCAGCCAAAGCCTTTACTTCACTCTTACTGATCACGTTACTGAAATCTGAAGAGAATAAATCCAAAAGCCAGTGAAATCTGCATCTTTCTTGCAACCTTCATTAGCAGATATTCGATGAAAAATTTGCAGTTGAAGAGAAAATTATTATTGAAATTTTAATTCTTTCTCAATTAATTAAACATGGAAGGTTTATTTTTCCACAGTATTTCCTATTATATATTGTTTTTCTGGAGAAAGCCTTATTTCATTTAGTTTGGCTGGAATAATTAAAATTGCTGAGGTTAATACTATTTATACTATATTATATTTATATATTATAATAAGAAATGTATAATTCTTTTTATTTACTACAGAACAAAACATTATGTCTTGCAAAATAACTTGTAAAATTGCATGTACTGTCAAGACAAAAGAAATAAATTATTAGAAATTAATTAATAAAGATAAATTAATAAAGATAATAAATAAAATAAAAATAATTAATATTATATTTTCAAAAAATCTCTTTATTAAACATAACTTGGGAAATATTTAAAAAAGAATAAATATTTTATGGGATGGCTAATAATTTTGTCCTAAACTGTAAATTACTGGCACTCACAGATAAAATAGACACTATATTTGGGCCGCCGAAGCTCTTGAATCAGGTGCTCTACGTTCTCCTGAAATCAAAGAGGGTAAGAAATATTATATTATAGAAGTATGAAATAATCTAGAAACAGAACAAATCTAAGACAGTGGTAAAACTAAAAGCAGTGTTACCTTGGTCGGTCGAAGAAAGCATATCGCCTTAAGATGCTTCATGTTGTCTCGGTTTTGTGAGTCGATGCGCTCAAACAGGTAGACTTCCTTCTGCAGGATCTCAGACTGTGTGTAGACCACGCTCACTATACTGGTCTAAAAGAAAACAAGCAATGCTGTTTGTCACGGGTGTCTACAGAAAATTGTTTCCAAGACAGAACTTTTTGTGCAAATGCAAATTTATGACCAAAAAAGTGATTTGCAAGGTGTATTGTGAGAAATAAAGTCACAGGTCTGAATTTATGTTGTAAGAGTTTGATTTAATATAATTCATTAATAGTGCTCATATTCATGTACAGTTTACACATGTTTATATGTTTAGTTGTGTACATTTGCTATTTCACCCCTATTTCTTTGTTTGTAATGGTTTGCTCCGCCTTTATTGGATTGTTTTAAGTTATATCACAAGATTGGAAAATGAAAGAAAGACGAAGCAACAGTTTTTTAAACAGTGTCCTGACATTTTATCCTACCCATCAGATTATGCTACCAACACTGTATTTGAATGGTACTGAGGTTGGGGTTAGGGATTAGGCAGGTGAGGGCGATATTACAGCTTCATATCACAATCTGACAATGTAGCACAAATCAACAGAACACCATAGTTTGTTTTACTGCATGAGAATTCAGTAAAACATCTTTAATTGGAAAGAAAACCGACTAAATTAATTGAAAATTCTGATAGTGCAGATGTAGACAATAACAATAACACCCAGTGGTTGAACTAGGTATTACATTCCTGGATCAAAACAAGCGCAAGAGCAGGTTGCCAGATTGAGGACCAACAGGAGCGAGTCTGATGATCGAGTGTAAAGGCTGATTTAAAGTTGAATCATGTTAACGGCACATGATAGAACGAATATTTTCCATATTACATGGAGTTTTTGTTCTAACCAACACCTCAGCTTCTATTTCTTACAGCTGAACAACAGAAAACTGACAATAATCACCTCAAGTACACCTCTTGAGCTTTATTCAGTGTTAAATGCTAACAATAAGAGTTTGAATGTCGTTTTACATGACATTTATTGCCATAATAGATAGTTCACCTCAGATCTTGAAAATAAAATAAACTATATGAAACTTTAGAACTGTGACTCAGCGCAAACCAACACATATCAGTGATTCAGCATCTACATTTAATAATGTTAAAGAGATTGAATATGTATTAATAACATTATAAACCTTAGCATTTCGTGAGTGAGTGCATATTCTGTGCTTCTGAATGGCTTTATTTAAATTTCTGTTGTGTTTCGTCTGGTGCAAACAGCCAAATTGATCATCACTGCGTATTTCAATTTAATTCAATTCAATGAAAGAAAATTTCGTCATGAAGTGTGTTGTTAGGACACAGGATTACAATGTAACCTGCTCGCCTAATGCTTACGCTCATAATATTTATATAATTTGCAAATTATGCATGAGGTTATTCTACATGAATAACGTCATGTGGAACTCTGAATCTGCGTCTCATTTCAGAGTCCGCTACTGTCCACCGGAGGTCACATTTCGGTCACGGACGCATGCTTTGAAAGCCTTTCTGACTGAATGAATGAATGAAATAGGTTTTCCACATCCCGGAGTGCTGAAATATAATTGGCTAAACTGGCAGTGGGCAGGTTAAAATGACTAAAACAAAGAGAGTGTTCCGGCATGAAAAAAAACTTTTTCAAAGCAGAATATCTGACTTTAGCATTGTTTTTCAGATAAACAAGAATGTTCACTTAGCATGCATATATTTTATGCTTTAGAAGAGTCAAAAACTGACATACAGCACCTTTAACTTTAACTTTTGACTGAAATTTTTTCTTCAGAGTTTTTGAAAAAAATGCAAAAGCAAATATTTTTTTACATTTCTTATTTAAAAGATGATGTAAACTAAAGGAAATTGTGAGGTAAATTCAGAAGTATTTGTTTCCTCAGAACTTTTACTATCGGAACTATTTATAATTTTAAGTTTACATATCATAACAATACGTCATCATAATTAATCAGTATAAGCATTTTAAAATTCTGCTTTACTATTTTATTGAACACAAAGTCAGAGTGTGTGAATTAGGGCCGCACAATATTAGAAAAATCTAACATTGCGATATTTTTTTATTTTGCGATATGAATACAGTTTCACCAGATTACTTAATCTCTCTATTTGGAAAGAATTTATAATGTTAAATCAACTGGGATGAGTCTGCAGTGGAAGTGCATTTCCATAAAATCTAATAAACAATCTATACATTTTTTGAGGTCTGTGCTATTTGCAGTGCATTTCTGTATTTGCATGAGTTGTGAGGATTTTCATGCATAACAATCTGTAAATACAATCAAGACAAAGATACAATTGAAATGAAGTATTTTAGTTTAGATTAGTTTAGAAGTTCGTTTTCCAAGTCTAAAAGTATTCAAGTACAGTAACTGTATGATAAAAAAAAAATCAATAACATTACCCATAGTTAAGCACACAAATGGTACAATTTCTTAAACCTGAATGCTTTTAAAATCATTATACAATCACAGGCATCATAAACACATGCAAATGATAAACTATAATACTAACTCAACATTGCGGATATCCTGACTATTGCGAATGATCACATTGAGATATCGATGCTGAAACGATATACTGTGCAGCCCTAGTGTGGACATAAAACTTTACCTCAATGTAACGTTAGACTGCTGACAGCTATTTACTTCAGAGTTAAAGTTCAGTTGTGTTTGACACATGACAGGTAACATGGTAAACGCCATTTATTCTAAACACAGTACTAGTTTATCAGTGGCTCATACTTATCTGCGCTTTTATTATTGATCTTAAGCCTTAAAAACACAGTTGTATTTTCTGAATTGACTCACCGTCTCCTTGTCCATCAGCAGCACCTTCATCCCAGGTCCGCTGCTCTCTATCATTTTGGAAATGTACTGTTTAACAGCAAGAGTCACGTTCATTTTGGCGTTTTATATATATTCTACGTATTACTGAGAATTAGTCGATTTATCAGATAGTTTCAAAGTTGTTTAACGAGCGAATAAAGCTCTTTTCATCAGTAAACTCACGTATATAGTTTACTGTTGACAATGGGAGAAGACACACTAGTCCTTCCGGTGTACGTGACGCTTCAGTCTGCTTCTGATCTGGGATCAGCTGGAATTGAAACGGTTTGAGAGTGTTGAATGGTCATGTTAACTAGTAACTGATCTGGTAACAGTACATGACAAAAATCCCATAATTCAAGGCTGCTACGTAAAACAGAGTAAATGAGGCGCCATGTTGGTGAGGGCGAAGACAAACTAATAACTTCTGTAGCCAGCCTGGTGAACGGAGGCGATTCTTTTTTTTCTCAAAATGTGGACCTCTTTGCAGTTATTCGCCTCATTTTCTATTTAATTGTGAGGCTTAAATACTGCATTTTAGTGACATTTAAAGCACAAATTTGAGCTGAATTAGCTTGTCAGATGGTCGTCATAAGCACCATTTTTGATCTACCAAAAATATTTCCTAAAGATTTAGAATAAAGAAATATGAACAAATACTTATTTTTAAAATACAAATTTATGACATCATATATCATCAGAAAAAAATTCATTTGTTAAAGTCTCCGGTCTATTGTCATTTATTAATCAAATAACAAACTGGCCACAGTTCAGTCAGAATTTGACCATTTGAATGCTAAAATAAATCAAACATAATAATAATAATAATAATAATAATAATAATAATAATAATAATAATAATAATGAAGGGCAGGCAACGCAGTGGCGTAGGTAGTGCTGGCCACAGTTGGCATTTCTGTGTGGAGTTTGCATGTTCTCCCTGCGTTCACGTGGGTTTCCTCCAGGTGCTCCGGTTTCCCCCACAGTCCAAAGACATGTGGTACAGGTGAATTGGGTAGGCTAAATTGTCCGTAGTGTATGCGTGTGAATGAGTGTGTATGGATGTTTCTCAGAGATGGGTTGCAACTGGAAGGGCATCCGCTGCATCAAACATATGCTGGATAAGTTGGTGGTTCATTCCGCTGTAGCAACCCCAGATTAATAAAGGGACTAAGCTGAAAAGAAAATGAATGAATGAATAATGAAGAGCTTCACAATTAGTTTAGCCTCTCTTGTAAAGTACATTTGAAAATTCATGGGTAACAACATTACATCTCAATTTAACAACAATACAGTAGCGAAGGATGACTTCACTTACGTCAGATTGAATGTTTTCTTGTACAGCTGGATGTTGGACTCATGAAAAATAAAAGCTTGCATTGGCCAAAACTAATTAGCTGAAGTCACACTGAAGCGACAGCCAACAGGGGATTCCGCTTGGCTTTAAAGTCTTTATCAATTGATTATTTTTAATATTTATGATGGTATAGCAGTCAAAATAGGACAAATGAGCTCATGCATGGGATAAATTTTGGACCTTTGTCAGTGAGAGGTGGGTCTTTCGAACCATCAGAACCCCCCTTGGCTATGGGCCTGTATTATATATATTTTTATTGAGTAGAAAATACATATATTATTGAAATGAAATGGCAGACATAATGAATAACTTTCCACATATTGTTTTAAACTTTTGCAAAAAAAAAATAATTATTTTAAAAAAGGATAAATGATATATAATTTAAGTTAGGTCATTTATCATTTTTTATTATTTATTTTTACTGCAAAAGTAATATATATTATTTAATATATATAATTATTTACAATAAAGGAAAAGTTAAATAGATCAAATTAAATAAAGTAAAAATTGCAGTACTTTAAAGACATTTCCTAAAATTCCAGCCTTATCACCACTTGAAAATCCCATGCTTAAAATTGTATTGTCTACAAAAGGTATTACATCTATAGCAGTGGTGTAGTCGGGGCTATACGCACGTATACTCAGTATGCCTACTTTTTTCCATGAGCTGTTTGGGTATTACGACTTCTAAGGATCAATAATTGCGTATACCCTCGGTATACTCACTTGTTTTTCTGATTAGACTTCCCTAATTTATGTGTATTCGCGTCCCCTTTAACTGTATACCAAATTTATTTTTTTTACTTGCATCTTATTTGTTGCAATCAGTGCATTTTTGTTTAATTTCCTCCATTCCCCGCCCCCTGACGACCGCAGCAGCTGGGAGAAAATTTCGGGAGTTTTTCGATAACGACGACAAGTCAACTAAATAATGTCTTGCTGAAACACTGAGGTAAAATTATTTTAAAAAAGCATGGGCATCGCTTTAGCCCCCTATATTTCTATTCAGTGCCTCTAAATGTATTGCTATTTCCTCATGAACTGTACACTACTAAATGATCACCTCAGTCCCCTTTAAATTTGATATAAAAATGGCAGCAGACTTCCGCTCCTCCGTTTTCAACTTGTTTTTCGTTTAATCAGCAAACCACAGCTTTGCAGAGTGAGAGCAGGAGGTGTGTTTATCTATAGATTGTTATAATATCTGCATATTTGCAGTTCTTTGCTATAGAAACACTTGTATCACATGTACCAATCGGGTTTCCCCATCTACTGTTTCCTGTACATTTGTACATTTTAACATGTTTATATTTATGCCATTTTGAAAAAAGTGGTTCTATTTAAAACATGGAAAAAATACTTGAGTATAGGCTAGTATTTGAGTTTTTGAAGAAAAAAACTTTTTATTTTCCTGATAAATAAATAAATTATATATATATATTAGCTAAGCATAGTATACTAATAGGCTATTATCTCGCTTTAAAATGAACCAATTTGTTTAAATATTTTTCCTTTTTTAATGGATAGTTCATTCAAAAAAAGTTAAATTGTCATCCTTTACTCAACCTTTACTTGTTCCGAACCGGTTTGCCGTTTTTTTAAATTTTGTTTAACACAAAAGAAGATATTTTGAAGAAAGCTTCATACAATACTAATAACAATCAATTATGATGAATAACATTGCTTTTAGATTATTAGATAAAACAAATTGTTTTTATTTAATTAGCTTTTTGTGTAGTCTTTTATGCATGTATTATTGTAAGTGTATTTTACCTTTGTACTTATTAATATATGTAAAAAAAACTTTGAGATGCAACATTTAAAGGCTCTATATAAAATAATGTTTATTATTATTCATTCTTTCGGCTTAGTGTCTATTCCTGGGGTCGTCACAACGGTATGCACCACCAACTATTCTGGCATATGTTTTACGCAGCGGATGCCCTTCCAGCCGCAACCCAGAAACACCCACACACACTTATTCAAACACACACTTATACACTACAGACAATTTAGTTCATCATTTAGTTCATCCAATTCATCTATAGCGCATGTGTTTGAATTGTGGGTGAAACCGGAGCACCCAGAGGAAACCCACGCCAACACGGGGAGAACATGCAAACTCCACACAGAAATGCCAACTGGCCCATCCGGGACTCAAACCAGTGACCTTTTTGATGTTAGGCCACACTGCTAACCACTGAGCCACCATGCGGCTGTTTATTATTATATTATCATAAAACATCAATAAAATCCAGCTGTAGGAAAAGGATATTCATGTCTTTAACTACAATATCTAAGACAGAGCGTCTCTGCTTATTCACATCCCACACACACACACACACACACACACACACTTTCACCAACACACACACATACACATACTGTACATCTATCTTAATTTTTTTCCCATTGACGTAATAATTTTTATACTGTACAGACATTCTGTCTTCTCCCCCAAAACTAAACCCTCACAAAACATTCTGCAGTTTTACTTTCTCAGAATATTTAATTCTGTGTTATTTACAAACTGCTGTCCTCATGGGAACAATATATATATATATATTTTTTTTTTTTTTTAATTACTGGTAATATGCTTTATTTGTGCATACATATGGTCCCCACAATGTGAAGAATACCAGGAATACACACACATTCTATTTTATTTACAAACTGCTGTCTTCAGGGGAACAAAAAGTATATATAAAATAAAATAGTGACTGGTAATATGCTATATTTGTGCATAATTTGGTCCCCACAATGTTAAAAATACCAGTACACACACACACACACTCTGTGTTATTTACGAACTGTTGTCCTCAGAGGAACAAAAAATAATAAACAATGTCTGGTAATGCTATGTTTGTGCATACATTTGGTCCCCACAATGTGAGAACACCAGGGCCACACAGAGGCCCACACACACACACACACACACACACACACACACACACACACAGTGTATATCGCGCCTAGTGTGTGTGAGGTGCAGTACCGCCATCCGAC
>CAIGQZ010006414.1:188623-203637 GCA_903798205.1 Danio tinwini
AGATAGATAGATAGATAGATAGATAGATAGATAGATAGATAGATAGAACTTTACATAAATTAAATATGAACTAAAAATACTGAATAGTTATAAGAAATAAAAGTATTTATTAAAAATTCAAATCAATGTGATTATTAAAATAAAATTCTAAAAATGAGAGCACAATCGCCTCACAGCAAGAAGGTTGCTGGTTCGAGCCCCGTCTGGGTCAGTTGGCATTTCTGTGTGGAGTTTGCATGTTCTCCCCTTGTTGGCAAGGATTTACTCCGGGTGCTCTGGTTTCCCCCACAATCCAAAGCCATGCGCTATGATGAATTGAATAAACTAAATTGGCCTAGTGTATGTGAGTGTGTGCGAGAGTGTCTGGGTGTTTCCCAGTGTTAAGTTTTGGCTGGAAGGGCATCCGCGGCGTAAAACTTGTACTGGATAAGTTGGCAGTTTATTCCGCTGTGGCGACCCCTGATTAATAAAGGGACTAAGCCGAAAAGAAAATGATGGAATAATAAAAATGAGTAAAATTTAATTAATTTTTATTAATTTAATTAATAAATGCTGTACTATAATGAGTAAAGAAAACATAATATATTGTTTTATTTTTAATATGAAATTAACTAATTAAATATGAACTAAACTGAATAAATATGAGAATGAAATGCATTTAATTAAAATACAAATAAATGTGAATTAAATAAATGTGATTAAAAGAAATAAGAAAATAATTTAATGAATGCAGTTTAATGAGTAGAAAAAAAAATATATTAATAGAAATCAAATATTTGATATTAACACTATGAAATTTTCACAGTATAAATGGGGTCTTTTTAGGGGGGAAGTCTGTGTGAGAGAGAGAGAGAGTCTGTCTCTCGGGTCAGTGGGATCTAAAAGACTGAAAACGCCTGAGATAGGCTGTTGACTACAATAAAGACAATAATAATTTTAAAAATGATGATAATAAAGGGTAAAATACATATCTGTTCTGTACTTAAAATAATTGTAAAATAAATAATTATGATATTGATATATGATATACAAACAAAAGTCTGGCCTAATGACTGTTTCATAAAAAAGATTATTCACTTCTTCTCTGGCAGCCCAGATAAATCAGCTTAGCAGATCTGTTGTGGTGTCCATTGCGGTTCAGGGTCAGTGTGCCACGCAGCCCTAGTGGTCACCTTGGTGTACTGCACTAATGCACAGCGCTCAAAGCCTTCATTTTACATTTCCGTGGGGATACTTGGTTTTTAAGCTGATTTAAAATGAATGAAGACGTTTGTGGAGGAAATATGAAGATTGTTTATTAATGTATAATAACAAGTGAATATCCTGCCGGTGCTCAATGACTAAAATAGGCCTCTGCGAGTAAAGCGATCAGCAGCAGCAGCACAATATGGGACAGATGGCGTGCAGACTTTAAGCCACCATGACTGTCTGGGTTTATGGTCAGCCATTTTGTATAGAACAAATTATTGGAGAGAACATACTCAATGTTTAAGGCTCTTTTGACCTCACAAAACACATTTTACACGTGTTTTAAGGTGAAAATAACATTATTTATTTTCCAAGATTTTAAAATGTTTTATTTTTATATCGCTTAAGTATTAGCGTTCACTTTAGATTGTTCAGAATACACCATCTCTCCCTGGTCTATAAATTAATTTCGAATTATTGGGGTATTAAAGGACACGGACTTCGCTTCAAGGCGCCAATGAGAACAAAGAATGGGCGGATTTACAGTTTGAAAGCTTCATACTGACGTTCTGGGCGACCCGTCGAAAATCTACTGCGCGCGTATTTCCAACCAATCGCGTCACGCTATAAAGACCGATTATGTTGATAAGCGTGATCTGTTTGAGTGACAGGCACGTCCACCAATCACGCGTTAACAAATAGCAATCATCCAATCGGAGCGTGTAGTGGGCGGGCTTTCAGAAAGGGGGTTGGGTGCGAGGTATCATGGAGGATCAGTTGGAGAACGGCAGCCATTGAAGATAGCCGAGCCGTCGGTCCGCGCTCCGGAGTTTCTGACAAATTTATTTTCTTTAAACGATCCCAGCGCAGCAATAACCAACCAAATGGAGATGAAGAAGAGGATCACTTTAGAACTGAGGAACAGAACTCCAGCGGAGGTAAGCGCTTTAATTATTTATTTTGTTCACATAAACGCGAAATGATGTTAGTTCGCAACCTGTCTGTCTATCTATCCTGCACGCTCGGAATAGTCAGTGGAGTCCGCTGAATGGCAGCGCGGCTTGGAGACCACATGGGCGCCTAAACGGGATGCCAATTTAGATTTTTGGAGAGTGCATGTTTGGATATACACAAACAAGTACTCGATATAATCGTTATTTTAAGCGCGTAAAACTCTTGATGAATCTTTTGTGAACTCATCACACGGTCTCTTCTTCGCCATTACATTAGACTTGTCGATGTGGGCGTCCCAAACAAGCACCTTAAAATAACACGCATAGATTTTAACAATTCTTATTGCTCGCAAATATTTTTTTTTACTCAACAAGTGACATCTAATTTGCTTACGATGTTATTACAGTGCCCCGATATGATATTATTCCCGCTTTCAACAGGAAACGGTAGAAATTAAAGTAAAACTGTTGTGTGTTGTTATATAATTCATACCCCAGTCGTCCACACATGCAAAACATCACGCGAATAAATGTCTTATCTCTTCATATTAAAAAAAAAGTTTATTATAGGCTAGCTTCACGGATGCGTTCCTATCTATCTGGCTTTTCTAACATAGTAACGTACGTTAAAAAACGAGCAGTTTCGTCTTCCATAGGCGGACATCTTACTCTCCGGCTCCTCAACATTAGGCATTCACTCGCCTCCGTTCTTCATCTTAAGACCCTCTAAAATGTTCAGGGTTTAAGAGCACAAGCACATATGGAGCGAATGTCAGGTCAAACTGTATTATGAAGCGTTCATGGCTTCTGCAGCGCCTCGCGGTGTGTGTGGTGAGGATGTGTGTGTGTGTGTGTGTGTGTGTGTGTGTGTGTGTTTCTGCTCGACTCCGTGTTGACGGGCGGGGAGTGGAAGTCATTTTGTTGCATCAATAGTTGAGACGCAAATGACGGTGTTTTGAAGCTTTGACTCTGTTATTATTAATAGAAGTTCAGTGGTTTGATTCACTACGCTTACGTGGTGTGAAGAAACGAATAATTGGCGCATAAGAGCCAGAAATAGTCGCTGCGGTTTAAAAAAAAAACAAGTTGCCATTTTCTTACGCGGTTACGTTAATGGCGTAATTATGTAACCGTCTGCAAAATTATTTATTCCCGACGTTAAACTATGCATTGGGCTTTAGAAAGCTGTTTGGGATGTCAGTCACCGTTTTATTAATTGAAGGAATGTGGCAGATGGTGAAGGGCGAGCCCCCCTTCCTCCTCTCCGATTTTAGTAGATTATTGTAGGCTTGCCTAAACCGAAGTATTGAAGCACGCTTCTTTTGAATGGGGGTAATGATGGATGGGATCTTTTACACGAGCTTGAGTTAATACTCTGACTGACTTGACATGGTGGACGTGCATAAACGATACGTGGCTTTTAACTTGGGTGTATCTTGCGCCACCGGTTTAAAAAATATTGCGCGCGCTGTGTGAACATCTTGTGAAACGCTGGCTGTAAAATTCACACACCAAATCCTGTGAGATGAGGTGGGGGAGGCATTACCAGGGCTATATTACACACACATCACGTGCTAAAAAAATGTAGGTATCTTTCCACAAGGGCAACAAGTTATTGAATATTAAAATTTTAGGGCTGCAGTGCATGACCGTGAGCGCGCGCGTGCACGTTTCGGTTTGTTTTTAATAGGAGAACCAGCACCTCAAAGCTTTTAAGTGCACATCTATTTGTTTATTATATATTATACACATTTATTATATACATTTTTCTTATGTAAAAGAAAAGTTTCAAACTTTTACTTGTCAGATAAACAGGCATGTATGTTAAAGGAATTGTCTATAATTTTTTGCCCCATGTAATTGAAATCATATCTATTAGTAATAATAAAAAAATTACGTTTGTTTTAGTTTTCCCAAAAAGTGTAAGTACATTGGAATATATTGATATTGTTTGGTTTAATAGTTGGAATTAGAAACACTGGCTCAACCAATGGTGGGAGACAGGGGCGGGGCTATCTGTTTGATCAACATCACACAGCAGCTCTACACAAACACTAGATTCATGCTTTGTCCAGTGCATAATAAAAAAATGTAAATGTTGATAACCCTACCCATATTCAGTTGTTTTTGCCGTCTCTAAATGTCCCGTCTCTGTTTATTTTTTGATGCTATATATTTTTGATGCTATATATAGATGTTATATATTTTTCAATGTATTTACTTTTTTTTTTTGGTAAAACTAAGAGAAATTTATTTCATCAAGGCGGCATTTATTAAATGTAAAAAAAAAGTAAATTTTTTTATTAAAATTTTAAATAACTGCTTTCTTGTTGTATGTAAAATTATTACACCAGTCATTATCGCCTTTACTATTATTACAATTAATAATAATAATTAGTATTAGAGTGATTTCTGAAGGATCATGCGACTCTAAAGACTGAAGAAATAAAGCTGAAAATTCATCATTAAAATCACTGGAATAAATGATTAAATTAAATTTTAAACTACTTTTGAACAGGTATTTTACAATTTACAATTTTACAATTTGTACTGTATTTTTGATTAATTAAATGCATCCTTGATGAGCAGGAGAAGTTTATTTTAAAACGTTTAAAAATCCTACTGACCCCAAACTTTTGACCGGTAGTGTGTAATTTCATAGCTTGTGTTTTGAGATTGTTTTTCCCAATAAAAACCAAACAAATATTTTGTTATCTGATCAATCATTATCCTTTTGAAACAACACTAATATTTACTTGCGTTCTTCACTGCCTCATTTTCATTCCTGTCAGAAATTATATATAGCTCTTCCCTGACTAAGGTCTATGGAGAAGTGTTTGTGAAACCGGTATAAAAACAGTCAGTAGCCATCATAAATGATGCACTATACACTGTGTGCTCAACACTGTGTACACTATGTATCTTCCCATCCCATTCAGCTTTAGAGGTTGATAGCTCCTCCCCTATTGCTATACAAGGAAGGCTGTGACTGTTCAGTGCATTAAGCTTCCAGTGTTGCACATTTTTCTACCCCAGTTAATTTGGTCATTCAGTTATCTATACTGCTACATTTCCTTTAAAACAACAAAATAGCATGTTAGGTAGAGCCAGGCAATATTATAAAAATCTCATATCACAATATAAGTCTTCTCATATCCTGATAACTATACGTATATAATGCAATTTCTGTAAATTCAATCAATCAATAGTTTATTTATATTGAGCACATGTAAAGGACTATTTTCTATTATTCTGAATTGTACTCACTCATATGGGATCACTTTATTTATAACTTAATGGCAATGTTTGCTTTAAAATGTAGAAAAATGTTAATATAATATAAAAGACATTTCAAAAAATTATAATTGCAAGTCCAACATAAAAATATTGCTAAATAAAAATGCAAAATGAATCTATTTTAAATATTGCAACATTCTCACTATGCTATTATATCAATGTTTCTGTCAGCATCCCTGTAATGGCATGTAATATTGCACTCATATAAATTATAAAAAAAATATTACCATAAACAATGTATTGTATGACACCATGACAAATGATAGACACTCTGTTTTGTCTATGCGATATATATTGTCATATTGCACAGCTCTAACAGAGAGATTTTTAGTCACTTGGAGCTTCTAAATATTTTGAAATGTTCTACTGAATATTCATAAGGAGTAAATAATATGCAGATAACAATAGCAGCAGTCAAATATTGAAACTTTAAGCTTTTGGTAACTTATGCTTCTGGAGTAGGCATGGGCCTGTATAAGATTCTGACAGTATGATAATCTTGGATATTGTGATTACTGCTCTAAAATATGTTGTTTTTAAATGTCTAGTGTAAAAAAAAAGTGTTCCCATATGACAGAAGTTTTTGCTGGTTTTAAAACCCTGACTTTTACAAACCGTAATAAATCTTGTAACCGGTTATCATCCCATGTCTATACTTGTGTATAAGCATCAGTTTGTGTTGATGTCTCCTGCAGGTAGCAGAGCTGGTGGTGGATAACTGTCGCTCCAGTGATGGGGAGATTGAAGGCCTAACAGATGATTTTAAGGAGCTGGAGTTTCTCAGCATGGTCAACGTGGGTCTCACATCTCTGGCCAAACTACCCTCACTACCAAAACTAAGGAAGGTCAGTCAAGAGATTCATTCATTCATTAACTAAAGAAAACACCAAGCAAAGTTCTCTTAACAAGAGTATCTGTTGTGTTTTAAAGTCAAAGTTCACAGAAAAATGAGAAATCTGTCATTTACTGAAATATATTCTACTGGACTTTCCTGCTTTTAATGACTGCAGAAGGCTTTTATTATGAAATGAACTCGTTTACAGAGATATTCAGCAAAGTGCCACCAGTGTTATGTATTAATGTTAAAAATCATATCTAATTTCTATATTCATTTGTTTGTTGTTTTTAAATTGTATGTTTATTAATGAAATGTTCTTGCCATGAAAATAGCCTTTGTTGCTGACGTGACGTTAAATAAAAATACATCATCGTCATTTGTAGGGCTGTGCAAAAATATCAATACATCTAACTATCGCGATATTTTCTTTTACGATAGTGTATCGATAGTCCAACCTCAAGTATCGATTCAAGTTGTGCCAAACGACCTCCTCCCCTCCTGTAGATGTCGCTAACTCGCGATCAACAAAACGCCAAGTAGTACGGTATCAGAAGGAAGCAAGAGGGAGCATGGCGGAAAATATAAAGGTGCCTCCAGCTTTTAGAGCTGACGTGTGGCTGCACTTTTGTTTTAACGCTATACCAGGGAGTACTGAATTAGACAAAAACGCCATTTGTAAGCTTTGCAATGTATATAGTTTTCTGGTCAATCGCACTGTGCAGTTCTAATGAATTGGAATAGATGGAAAATAAATTGGAATTTTAATTTGTCTGTCGACTTTATCAAGTTGTCAATATAATGTGACACACACTAATACAAACTATTGCAATATATCACAGTATTTATTGTATCGCAATATGTCGTGATATATTGTATCGTGACCCATGTATCGTGATATGTATCATATCGTGACGCCCTTGCCAATGCACAGCCCTAGTCATTTGTCGTTTACTCATCCTCCACTTCTAATCCATTCCTCTTTAAGTTTATTTCTTCTGTTGAAGAAGTTTTGAAGATTGTTGGAAAGCATCAGCCATTGACTTTCACAGTATTTTATTTTCTTCCACTATGGATGTCAATGGCTGCTTTGTTCAGAATATCTTGTTTTGTGTTCATAAATACTCATAAATGTTTAAAACCACTTGAGTGTGAGTAAATGGCAAGTCAATTTTAATTTTTAACTGAACTGTTCCCTTAAGTGTGATGCTCTAACCATGCTGAAAGCGGATACTGTAACGGTTTACATATTAATGTAGACACGCTGTATTATTAAAGTGCACAAAAAAAATGGATGGAGGATGCTTAGTGGAAACGTGTGTTGTGGGACAGAAAAATATCCATTTAAAGTAGATAAATTTATTATTGCACATTTGTATAAAGCACAGGTCTACTATTTTATTATGTATATGTTAAATGCCGTTCATTACTTTTGTCTTCATGTTTTAAAGAGATGGTTCACCCAAACATGTGACTTTGCTCATCGTTTACTTGCACTGAAGTGATTCTAAACTTAAGTATTTCTTCTATTGAACACCAAATAAGATATTCTGAAGAATGTTGGGGAAAACCAGCCATTGACATCCATATAAGGAATAAAATACTATGAAAGTCAATGCAGGTTTTTTTTTTTTTTCCCCCAACATTCTTTACTAGGTCTCCATTTGTGTTTAACAGAAGAAAAAAAAAACACTGAAACAAGTTTAGATCAAGTGGATGATAAAAAAAAAGATGGTACAATTTTCTTTGTTGGGGTGAACAATCACTTTAATAAACATTGCCAATTGCATAAAAATTTGGAATTGGATTCAGGCGGATTTTGCTTCATTGTTTCTTAACTTTGTTCAATTGAAAGCTTATATTAAGTGCCTTGAATTTAAAACTGAACTACTGAATGTTTATATTAAAAGCAACATTGTCTTTTCCAGTTGGAGTTGAGTGACAATAACATCTCAGGGACACTGGAGACTCTTGCTGAGAAATGCGCCAATCTGACTTACCTAAATTTGAGCGGCAACAAAATCAAGGAGCTCAGCACACTGGAGGCCCTGGTAAATAATATTAATGCATTTAAACCATACCAGCTTGTTGTTTTTATTTTTTTAGACGTTAAGTAATAAGTGATGTATGACATACTCTTCAACCCTCAGCAAAACCTAAAGAACCTGAAGAGTTTGGACCTGTTCAACTGCGAGATCACCACGTTGGAGGACTACAGGGAAAGCATCTTCGAGCTGCTGCCTCAGGTCACATATCTGGACGGCTTCGACGCTGAAGACAACGAAGCTCCAGATTCGGAGGCTGACGATGATGGTAAGAAACACAAATCAGGATGTAGTTTGATAAATTGGTAGTCCTTTTTAAGGCGCTACACTTTGAAGCTCATGTTATTAGCGACACTGGTGGCTGTAAAGTGAAATGCAGCCAGAAAGGTCTTGCTTTTAAAGGAGTCACCTACAGGAGGCAAAGTTATATTTTCCTCCTTTGAGCGCAAATTGAAAATGCATTACAACAAAGGATAGATTAAAGCAAATCTTTACTAAAAGGAAATTAAAAAATCATTACGTTCTTTTAATTTATTTTTAGCAAAAAATAAAGTCTTTGTATAAATTGATTCATAAAAATGATGTTTTTGTGTATAGTTTTGCTAAATGCTTTTGTGTAGTTAACTGAAATTATATGTGTATTAAAAAATATTATATATTTTACTACCTCTGAGTTTGCTATGAAACATTAAACCTATAACAACAAAAAGAAGTTTGATAATCAAAAAAATACATCTTCCATGTAAGGTTAGTTGCCTTAAATCTATTAAATCATATACGGTTTAAAAAAGTAATTAACTAGAGCTGTGGCGGAAAATTGTTTGAAAAATCCATTCAAATATTTTCATAATTGCATTGTTCTCTCTTGAATGTATTCTGAGCTTAGTTTTTAACAGCAGATGGCGCTGTATGATTAACAAACAGCCACACTCTTCTTGCATCCAATTCCTTACGGTACATTCACACCGAAAGCGGCGAGAGCGTCATAGTAGCTGGAAGTCATTCATTCGGTGTAGGCGTCGAGGAGAGTTGAAATCAAGTCAACTTTATGGTAATGAGCTGTGAGGCGGTTCTGCGGCAAGCAATCAGAATGTAGAAATCCACCGCTTGAGAGGAGTCCAGAGAACACAGTCACTGTGATCTTTGGTTTCGACCACAGTTGTTCCCAAGGGTTTTAATACTACGGTCGCCGGATTTCCAATTATTTACTATGTTTCTTACAGGAGCATGCATTTAAAAAAGTTACTGATGTGCATTAATGTTATTTAATTTTTTTGTTTAAAAAAGCGGGAATCTTACACGACAATGACAATACAAAACAGTATTGCTGCTTCAGGATATTTCAGACTTATGGACACATTGGATAATTAAGTGGAGCAATGCCAGATCACATGCTACTTGATCTTCCATTGTTAAGTGAATTTGATAAAAAAGTGCACAACATTTTCGCTAGAAAGCATGTTTTATGCAGGAATGTAACTGATATGATATGCTTCAACGGCCCCTTTAAACATAAGATCAATGTAGTGAATTTTGACATTCTCGCCACTGGAGCTGAAGGCAGACATCGTTGTCGACAGGGCGGCCCGAGCGACCTTTGATGCTCTCACCGCCTTCGGTGTAAATGCACAATTACACATACCAGTTGATCCTACTTACACAATTCTTGCCATGAATACAGCCAATGCTACTGATAAAAATAAATACCAGATGAACCTAAATTATAATAAATAAATTTAGGAAAGCTGTAGGCGAATTATTATAAGAATGTTTATCGTGAACTCTTTACATTAGTGTCATGACCAAACAGCTGACTTGCATGACTAAGCTGAACACACAAGCGCTCTTTCCTTTGTATAGTTAGCATTTGTGTGTATGGCCTGTTCTTGTTGTGTCGCTGAACGCCTCAATTGTAAGTTGCTTTAGACCAAATTGTCTGCTAAATGTTAATGTCTTCCACTTGTATTTGAGCATATGGTTAAACTAGTCTAGAGTGCCATCTCTTGTTAAAAACTAGCATAATAGCAAATAAACTGCAAAGGCCATGCATATGGTGCAGTATAAAGATGGTATTGTTCATTATGTAATTTTTTCCCACCACTTCTCAATGCAGACGATGATGAGGATGGTGACGAAGGAGCAGGGCAGCTGGGAGAGTACGAGGAAGAAGAGGAGGAGGATGAGGAAGGTTCAGAGGGTGGAGAAGTTGGGCTGTCCTATCTAATGAAAGAGGACATCCAGGTGATGTAGCTGCTGCTTTCTTTCATTTTTTTTTTTCATTCACTAAACTTTACATCTCATTAACAATCCATTCCTTTGATAAAAGGACGAGGAAGATGATGATGATTACGTAGAAGAGGAAGAGGAGGAAGGCGGAGAGGGTAAGCATTAGTTATGCTATTCAGTAAACATGCACTACCTGACTAAAGTTTTGTCGTTGATCCCAGTTGTAAGAGCAACAAATAATAACTTGTCTTCTAGTTGATCATTTGTGAGAGTGCCAGAAGGTAGATTTTCTAAAAAAATCCTCTGTTGAACTGCATCCTAGTCATTACAAACACTGCAGAAGACCTATTGAAACCCACATGGATCCAAGATTCTCACTAGAAATCAGTCAAGTTTGGTGAAGGAAAAGATATGGTTACATTCAGTATGGGGGCGTGCGAGAGATCTGCAGAGTGGATGGCAACATCAACAGCCTGAGGGTATCAAGACATTAGTGCTGCCCATTACATTACAAACTACAGGAGAGGGCAAATTCTTCAGCAGGATAGCGCTCCTTCTCATACTTCAGCCTCCACATTAAAGTTCCTGAAAGCAAAGAAGGTCAAGGTGCTCCAGGATTGGCCAGCCCAGTCGCTAGAAATGAACATTGAGCATGTCTGAGGTAAGATGGAGGCATTGACGATGAATTCAAAGAATCTTGATGAACTCTGGGAGTCCTGCAAGAACACTTTCTTTGCTATTCCAGATGACTTTATTAATAAGTGATTTGAGTCATTGCAGAGATGTATGGATGCAGTCCTCCAAGCTCTTGGGAGTCATACACAATATTCATTCTGTTTCCACTGCAGCATGACTTTATATTCTATAATGGACATTATTTCTGTTATGTGACAAGACTTTTGTCGGAGCAAAGTCAGATCTTACTGTCCTGAATAAATCATTAAAAAGCAAGGCATAATTGGCCTTTGCCTTTCATATAAGCCACTTCTGATACCAACTGATCAACTAGAAGTCAAGTTATTATTTGTTCTTCCTAAAACTTGGATAGGCAACAGTTTGTCAGTTAGTGTATGCCAGAATTCAATAAATCTATACATCGTGAAAATGAACATATCCTACTTTGAAATACTGTGAATAATTATTCTTTAAGCTTGCTGTTTAAGAATATTCTGATTGTATTTGCAGTGTTCATTACATTAGCAAATGCCTAGAGACTTCATTGTTTATCTTTTTAGTAGCATTTACACATTAATCTGGCTAAATTACTGAAATGATCCGTCTGAAACTGCTGAAATATTGCTTGAAAATTCTGAACATTTACAAGGCTCTTGTACTTCAACACTGTCCAACAAGTCTCCAATAGCTTTCATTCATTTCTTAGTTGATGCAAAATAGCACATTAAAATCATAGTCGTCATCTGATTAAGTTGTAATAATTTTTATAAAAATTGAGTTATTAACTTTTAACTTTCTGTTGTATTATTAAATTAATATTAATATGCTGCTAACTGTAATAAATTAGCTTATTCAAATGTTTACTAATGAGACTTCCTTGTGAAGCATTAGCTATTGCATTTCATCATCCTTTTGCAAATTAATTTATTTAATCTTTTTTTCAGAACATGTATATACAGTAAAGCTGTACACAAAGTATTTGTTCATATTTTACTTGTTAATGTAACCTTTTTTGCAGCTCAATATTGTGATAAACCGTATACAGTGATGATAATTAAAATGTGATGTTAGCATAAGCCTATTGATAAAAGTTCACTTTTCAACCTAATCAATGAGCTTTGTACTCTGTGCAGAAGAGGCTGATGTTCGAGGAGAGAAGCGAAAGCGGGAGGCAGAAGACGAGGGTGAAGATGACGATGAAGACGATGACTAACCCTTTTTCTGACTCCTTGGAAAACCGTATCCAAGCTTTAGATCAACCCTGAAAAAGACCGTGATCTTGCAGATTGTTTTTTCTCTTTGTAAACCATAGATAAATCACTGTAGAGGCTAAGTGTTTTCTTTTATAAATGCGTTATATATTATTACACTATATAAACGGGGGGTTACTGACAATTCAGTTATAGCCATTCCAAGTTTATTCCCAACATGTTCAATTGGTGTCGTCGGGTAAGTGGGTGGGGATGGGTTGGCGAGGGCGTGAGCTTTGAGATTTCCTGATTGTAAATACAGCGCTAGGATTTCACCACTGAGAGGAGACTGCAGCGAACGTTTGTCCAAATCCACAAACTCCTCTGTGAGGAAGCAGAGCGTTTCCTGCTCCTCTTCTACCTCTCCAGGTCTCATGCTCCGCCCACCACGGAGCAGCAAGCCAATCATCTCCAACCGTCAACCCCCTTAGTTCCAGGATCCACCAATCGCTGCCAAGGATCTCGTGTCACACTCTTTATATGGGAACGGACTCCGTTTTTCTTGTAGATCCGGCTCGTGTCGGCAGGCCAGATGGTATGTGATCTTGTGAGAAATTTTATGTATGTAAATGTGATGTGAAGGATCGGGCTGTACACGTTGGCAAATCAAGTTTCCGTTTTAATCTCCAAGTAGTTTTTTAATAAAGAGATGGATCATGTTTAACCTATGAGCAGTTCGCCCTTTCTCAGCTTTTATGCAGAAGCCACCTATTTTTGAAAATGTGTAATCCTTGACGTTAAATCAAATAACGACTTGCTCTCAATTGTAAGAGAAATGCCGTCGCTGGAAATTTCTCACCATGTTCAGGTTTAACAGCTTTGTTGGATTAAATGGCACCCTTGAGTACCTTTCTACCTTCTGTCTTGGTGTGAAACAGGTTAGTTTCTACCTTTCGTTTTGAGGTATTTTACAGAGTAATACCTTTAATCTAATGTTCGTATGGCAATATGTATATAGTATGTTTCCTTTTTTAACTAATCTGTTTGGTCAGTTGTTTTAATACAAAGCACACGTCCAAGGATTTACATACACGCAGGTCACCCGTTTCAATTTCAAGTACTTGGTTGTTGTGCGAGTGTTGTGTTTGGGGGTTTTATGTGCTGTAAACCTCTGTAAAAGGGTTTTAGTTTTGTTGTTGGATTTTGATGTTTTGTTTTAACAAGTTTAGATTTCTGTCTCCTTTTTTAAGCTCCTTTGTCCGATTATGAGCTCCACTTAAGTTAGATGTAACGGATGAGTGATTTGTCCTTTTGATTATTAAAATTATCTTGTGTTCTTTGTCTGCTAAAGATTTCTCTAATTTGACCACGCAATATTTCTCAAACTGAGACGCACGAGCTCTGTCTGTTAGCCTCAAACACGGGTGAATAAGCACTGTTTCTATTGTCTGGAGTTGGTAGGAAAAATGTGTTCCGATAAAAATGCCAGTGATGTTTTAATCCTTTTTATTTTCTTTTTAGATGATATTGACAAATTTATAGAACCCTTTCAATGAGTGCAACCTGGTGTAAGTTTGATGTGGAAAATAAAGGAAAAACCTTTCACCCTAATGTCTTTGTGCTTTAGAAAACACTTGAATTTTGTGTTTATGAAAGAACTAATATATTGTCTGTGACTACTTACTCTACAAGTAAACTCTAAAGCAGGGTGTGTGCGGTGTCCTAAAGTATTAAAAGTTGATAAATCAATGTAGAGATTTATGTAGAGACCCTTAAGTATTAAAGTCTTATGCTATTTTGCAAGGTATTACATTTTATATCATTTTTGATAATGCAATGTGTATGCTAAAGTTTGCCTGAATTAAATCCGCAAACATCAGGATGCTGTGTAGTTTATAAAATCCATGAAATCCTAGATTTGACATCACGCTGCTTTGTTTACTGCAGTAACCAAAGTAACACCATTGTTTCTGCAGTTCTATAGGTGCCAACCTACTGAATTATTTAGATTTGATAAATCTATTGAGGAATCATGTTTTAGTTTTGGATTAATTTCTTACAATAATAATTAATAAATATGCTGTAAGTTAATTTCGCCAGTGTTTCGGGTTACAAATTGTTATAAGGTCTTAAAATGTATGGAAAGAGTCTTAAAGATCTTAAAAGGTTTTGAATTTCACTCTCTGAATGCTGTGTATACTTCGTAAAGGGTTATATTTGTTATAAATACACTTTAGGCCTGTGCAATATATTGTTTCAGCATCAATATCACAATCTGCAACAGTCGCATCGCCAGGATCTGCAATGTTCGGTTGATTATAATGACCAAAACATGATTTGTGAAGTAATCACAAAGTTTAATCCTAATAGAGTGAAAGATTTAGATGTATTTTTAGGAACTGTGACTAAGATATCAAGTGAATTTAACCAAGAAATTCTAAAGTTTATAGATTTAGCAAAGATTCATTGTATTTATTTATACAATGAAGACAAAACAGTTATTTGACATTTGATTGAATTTGTTCTTAAATACGGTTAGAATCTACAGAAAACCTTAACATATGTGTGTATATATATATATATATATGTGTGTATATATATGTGT
>CAIGQZ010006767.1:0-16941 GCA_903798205.1 Danio tinwini
TTATATATATATAGTGTGTTCAACAGAGAAAACTATAAAATTAAAAATCCAACTGATTTGAAACAAGTCAGACATGAGAAAATGGCTGAATTTAATTATTTGGGTAAACTACACCTTTCAAAGTCAACTCATCTTTACCTTTTCACCAGTAGGCCGTGTTGAAGGACGCTTTAACAAGCACCATGCCAAGGCTAGGAGCATTATTTAGCGAGCCTTTGGCATGATCAAAACACGCTGGAGGGCCATCTTCCTGAGGGCTTTGGAGGTATGTCCACTATTTGCTCCAACAGCGGTAGCCACATGCTGCATCTTGCACAACTTCTGTCATGCCACGGATGACCTCCTGGAGGAAGAAAATCATGAGGATGGGGATGGGGACAGGGATGGTGTAAACATGGATGGACACCAAGAACAAACAGGGAACAACAGCAGGGCCAGAGTTGCAGCACAACTCTCTGCCCCAGAAGAGCTGCCTGCTTTCCTGCAAGGGCATGATTATAATTAGTAGTTGTAGGAATCAGTTAGTCAACAATTACATTAGTTATAAATTTAGGTAAAGATAGGTTGTGTATGTATTAATGTAAGTGTACATCTGTAAATAGTTACAAAGTTTAATATGCAGATGTTTGTAGGTAGTCTCTCTAAGTGTGAGTGTGTGTCTATGGTATGTATTTTGCATATATGAACAGTTAAATATTCCCCTACTGTGCAAAAAAACATGCAATACTTTCTCATAACCACTTGTACACAGCACCTTATAACCTGTATATTTACAGCATATCTGTACATACAATTCAACATCCAGATCTTTTTGACTAACTGCATCTCTGTTTAATGTTTATTGCCTTTTCTTTCTTGTATAAAACTGATACTGATTCTGATATTCACGTGTTTACTTCTTAATAAATGAACGGTGATGCGGTGGTGCAGTAGGTAGTGCTGTCGCCTCACAGCAAGAAGGTCACTGGTTCAAGCCTCGGCTGGGTCAGTTGGCGTTTCTGTGTGGAGTTTGCATGTTCTCCCCACGTTACGGCTGGCAGAAAAAGAGTACTGCAGCTACAATCACTATCACCATATAACTAAGCTCAGCAACCTGGATGTTGCTTACATCCGGACCACATACTAAATGGAATGATGGCTCTAGGGTGGTTCGTTACTGTTTGTCAGATCTGGGCCACAAATATGTCAAAGCAATACCACATATCAGCAAGAATTCAACCAAATGAACAATGGTAACAATTAAAATATTTCATGCTGCAATGCTGAGTGTGGCAGAGTACAAAAATCCCAGCATGCATTGCAGTATGAATATATTATATAGCTTATTGACGCTACATTTTTCATTATTTGCTGCTTATTCTGCTGTTTATGTTGATGTTGTTGATTTTGTCACTTTTAGTATCCTGTTTGTGAGTTTTGTTCATTTTGTTAATTGTCACTGTTGTTGAGGTTCATGCACTGATTATTGATGTCTCTGTGAGCATAATTTGAGCCATATAATTATTTTTTGCTTATAAACCTTCATAATTTTGTGGCATGTGCAAGCATGTTATTACTTTACTTTTAATAATGTATTAAACATTGGTTAACATCAGTGAATTTTATGATTTTATAACAGGTTGTGCCTCAAAACAAAATTAGCATCACTTGACTTTATTATTATTATATTTTGTGACTTGGCTTGTTTGCTGTAACTTTGCTGTCAATCAAAGTTTTTAAAGTTACAGCAGCCCAAAACACAGCAGCCTGTGTTTCACTTTCTTGAGCACTCAGTGTGAACACTTGGAAGTAAAATTTTGCTGTAGGGTTTAAAGGGTTAAATAATTTTAGATGGTCTGTGCAGATTTGGGGGTAAATGTGACCCCTCTCATCCATCAGATCAGCACTTTTGTCTTTGATTTGTATGATTTCAAAAGGTCCCAACCAGCTCAGCTCAAGCTTGCCCCGCTTCCTCTGCTGGGACTGGATGTTTTTCCTAGGACCTTTTTACTGATAGAGAACTGTGCCTGATATTGCACTTGTCTCCGCCCCTGTTTTTTTTTTTTTTGTTTTTTTTACATTCTCCTTTACAAAGAAGTCAATTTTCTCTTTCAGAGAAATGGACCCTGACACAGTGCTGTTGACCTTGCTGAACTTTGAAATGTATTCAGTTTGTAATTTAAACCTGAATTTATTAAAGACTGAACATGTATCTCAAATGTCCCAGACACCTCAGAAGGATATTGTACCTCAATGCCAAACATCATGAAAAATAGATAATACCTAGTACTGCTCCAAAAAAGGAGCAGAAAAAAATATTAGGAAACAATTGTAAGGACAACCAATATTACATTAATATTGCATTCCCATAATGCCAACTCACCTCTTGATGGATTCATTTAGTTTTTCCACAAGGCCGTTAGTTTGTGGATGGTATGGGGCACAGAGGCTTCGTTCCACACAGAGGAAGGCACATAGATCTTTGTTGATCTATTTGCAAAACATATGTAAGGTTTGTATAATTCTAATTTGCACAAAACATGTATACCTATTTTCTGAATGTAGTTGATTAAGAAAGTTGCCAACACGATTCACAAACTCTGTGCCTTGGTCAGTTAGGATCCTCTTTGGTCCCCCAAACCTATATATATATATAAAAAATGTTGAATGCAGCGAGACAATTTGGTATGATAATTGACATGGAGACAAATGTATTAATTTCTCTTTTCGTTTTTGGTGACTTTGCTCACCAGGTCCATACCCAAAAATTCTATACACCTTAAATGAAAGAAAAACAGCACAAATAAATGTTATTGCTGTGACACATTGTATTTGAACAAGCTTACATACACATATTGGAATATTTTGGCTCCTATTTTATAGATGGCCTGCTAAACTGTCATTGAGCACACTGCAAAACCTGAAAATCAGAAATCAGCATATAAGAAACAATCCATTGGTATCTCATAATGAAGCTGCGGTCATATTAGAGTTTGAGCTTGCAAAATTCTGTTGCACGGCACTGTGAAAAGGGGCGGGATTAAACAAGATGATTAGGCATAAAAAAATTAAGTGATTGCTCCGTCATTTTTTGATCCTGGATTGGTCTCACGCAGTCAAGTGATGCGATTTCACTGGTCAGAGTTCAATAAGCTTGAACTTTGCACCGCAGCGAAATGCGAAACTTGACGCATGACCCTGCGTTTCCGGTCTGATGCATTCTTGTGCGTATGAATGGAAGTCTATGGGGAGAAAAATCCAGTGTGACCGCAGCTTAACAAGTTTGAAAGAAACAATTAAAATTTAGCCCATTTAACAATATCCAGCCCCATTCCAGGTGGGAATTGAGCTGAAATGGCAATTTTTTCTCATCTCCTTTCCACAGTGTGCTACAGGGAGCCCAATTTGTTAAAAATGTATCACCTGTTGACAACACCTGTTACAAATCACATCATTATTTAACCAATTTACCTGATTGCTAGCCCTAAACTGCTCCATGCTTCCTGTCCCAACATTTTTTAAATGTGTTACAAGAACCAAAATGTAAATGTGTTTATTAAAACAAACAAACAAAAAAAACAACAATAAAAATAATGAGGAACACATTAAATAAAGTTTGTTGCATTGTCTGCAATGAAATACAAGTTAAAGGGCACCTAGGTTACCACTTTTTCCAGATTCAATATAAGTCTTTTGTGTCTCCAGAATGTGTCTGTAAAGTTTCATCTCAAAACACCCATCAGATTTTTTTATTATACCTGTCATAAGTTTTTACTTTGTAGCATTTATCATCAGCTAGCGGTTTTTGTGTACTGCGCCTTTAAGGCTAATCCTTCACGCCCACCGTTTCCACGTGCCTGGCAGCGGCTCCCTCGGCTGCCTCAGACAACAGACAAACACGAAGGAATAAGACCTCACGTAACGTTTGTGAGGAAAAACTACAGTAAGAATCTTACTAATAAGTATTTGATGCATGTTGTGGAGTTGCAGGAAGAGTCACACACAATGTTGTTACAAAGTTCACGCACACACACAAATACACACACACACACACACACACACAGCGCTGACAGGCACACACACAGACAGCGCGCGTTTAGCTTTGCACTGTTTTTGCACGCAAATGTGACAGAATACAAGTTAATCTCCACTGCTGTATGGATATCTGTTATGTTAATGTACAAAATAAACCTGTTTTAACGTCCACAAACCCGGATTGAAGCGTCTTTTATAATTGTTCTGACACGCGGCTGTGCTGATGAAGTAAATCTGAAGTAAATGGCTGTAATTCATTACAAACATGCACTGTTTTAAAACATTTTAAACTTGTAAAACTCACTCTTGATCACATTTAATGATGATTGATGATCCTAGAAAACTGAACAGACTTTTATTTACGGTTGCTTCGTTTGCACACGTCCTGTGTCTGGTTGATATGATTATATGTTACTACGGAGACATGTTAATACAAAGCTGTCAATCAATATTGGTGGGCGGGGGGACCGCACTCCTACGTCAAGTTGCGGTCGGTCTCAAAACCGCTCCAATTGGTCCACCATTTTTATGTTGTTAAATTGAAAAAAAATGGACTGGGTTTGTTTATGTCACCCTAATATGACTGTTACAATCTTAAAGATGGTGAGTCATGAGGAAGGAGAGTAACATTAATTTTTGAGTGAAACACATAAGCAAACACACAATATCAACAAGTGAGGAACAAAATACCAAGGCTAACTGAATGCAATAAAGTGAGTTTATTTACAAAGATAGTGATTCTAATAAATGCAAAAATATTTCTAGAAAGAACAATAAATATTTACAAGAATATATTGAAATTACGGACAACAAATGGGGACACAAAATGTTTGAACAGATAGATGGGAGAGTTGGAGAGATGAGACACGGGCGGCCTCCAAACAATAGAAATAAATAAAACAAAAACAATCTATTCTAATGGCCCAACCTCTACCCTAACTATCCAAAAGAAAAGAATATATCAGTTATTGAAAAGTAATCTTCGCGTCTATTACGCACTATCTAATCTACTCTGATATATAAGACAAAACAAAAGTACAGTGGGTGGAGCACGCCCCTTACCTAGTGTGTCTAACAAAAGTGATATTTAAGCTTAAGCGGGAGAGAGAGAGAGAGAGAGAGAGAGAGAGAGAGAGAGAGATAGAGAGAGACAGAGAGAGAGCAAGTGTGCGCGCGAGAGAGGGAGAGACTAGCGAAGAAAATAATAAGAATAATAATAAGGCAACACAGGAATGTAACAATGACGCTCTATACACCATACATACACATATGTCTGTCCAAACAGCTTGAAAAGGAGATTTTTCACCATAGGTGCCCTTTAATGTAAATTTATCAAATTTATACAAATTTGCATTTTCCATACTGTCCCAAATTTTTCTGATTTGGGGTTAGAGATAAAAACAGCTGCTTTTCAAAAAAAGTGTCTTTTGAACACTTGCGGTATTCATCGGTAAGACAGATCTGCTGGTTTAGTTCAGAGAGTCCGCAAACTGAATATTTTCCTGCATGAGCATACTGGGCATCATTTTGCATTTGCAATGGTATGACCCCACTCCTCCCATAATTCGCAGCCCAGGGTAGATATCTCTCAAAGCTTGAGGTCCCCACTTGGCATGTGTTTAAAAAAGTAATATTATGAAAACTGACCTTAAAAGAAAATGTTATAGTTAATTTTTGTTTCTTTAAAATGAGCTGAAACCCTGGTCCCCTCTTGGCCAGTATAGGGCGACAGACAGTTTCCTCTTAGTAGACGTGTAAACGTGCATGTGTGTGTGGAATGTTTAAATGAACAATCAAAGATGATATGATTGTCTCTGTTTGTTATCCACTTTATGTTCTTAGATATGACACAAAATTATAATTTACTGATGCTTTTGGCTGACCTTTCATAAAGAAGTCATTCTTCAGAAACATGCACCATTTGTTTGTTAAAATGTCATAAAATTGATTTAATTTTGTAACATTTAAACTTAAACCACATTAATCATTAACCTTTTGACTTTATAAAAACATTTGAATGACAGCTTATTTTTTTTAAACACACTTTTTGTACATTTATTTAAAGATCACATGCACCAATTTTAAAGGTTTAATTAGTTTTTTTAGCACATGTAGTCAGTTACAGAAAAATAATGATAATATAACAAATGAGATAGTATTTCATTTGTTTTAATTGGGTTTGTTGAAAGTGTTATTTCACAATGTTAGATCATTTCTGCAACCCAACATTTGCTATACAAATGAAAATATTTGACAAACATCTATAAACAAGTAATGATGCAATCCTTTAAATCATAAATAACAGAATTCAATGGATGTTAAATATTATCTTTTAAATTTTAAATATATTTAATCTTAAAATATTTCATTTAAAATATTTAACTTCATTTTTTAATGAAAAATGCAATTTAAGTTCTGCTGAAAGGT
This sequence comes from Danio tinwini, assembly GCA_903798205.1. Taxonomy (NCBI): domain Eukaryota; kingdom Metazoa; phylum Chordata; class Actinopteri; order Cypriniformes; family Danionidae; genus Danio; species Danio tinwini. The sequence continues at coordinate 6,442 of CAIGQZ010006767.1, forward strand.
ATGCAACCACATGTTGACAATCATGATTTGACTAAACAAATTGAAAAGATTAATCTATTTATATTCTTTTTTTTTTTTTTTTTTTTACAATTCCTTAACAATAAATGAGGTCACACCAGTGACACCAACTAAAGGCTTCATATAAAATCATGAGAAATATGACAAATTTCTGATAACTGAAAAATGACAGCGGCCTTAAAATGGACTTTTCTTCAAAGATCTTCAGGAGGAAAGAATAAGAAAATCATGTAACTTTAGTTATGTAACTACAGTGATTTTTTTATTTGATTTTAAAATAACAGACTTTGTTAAGCAGCCCTTGTCAAAAATCCTTAAGGATTCCAATAGGATTTCTTTATAGGATTCCAATTAGAATTTCTATCATATTTTGGGACCATTCCTATAGGATTTCATTAGAGGTTTTCTTATAGGATTCTTTTTAAAAATCCTATAGGATTCCAATAGGAGCTTTCTTATAGGATTGTATTGAAAAATCCTAAAGGATTCCAATAGGATTTCTTCATAAATCCAATTAGAATTTTTATCATATTTTGGAACCATTCCTATAAGATTTTAATAGGATTTTTCTTATAGGATTGTTTTGTAGGACAAGACATAAAAATCCTTTAGGATAATTTCTAGAGTATTTTAATGGGATATATATATATATATATGCATAAATCTGTAAATTAACTGTACTCTATGTTAACTGTAAATTACTTATCTACTAAAAAAGAGATACTGTTATTTTATTAGGGACCGAGCACCAGAACGGTGCGTAGGCCCTATTGGAATTGCTCCATTTCTTCTTCTTCTTGTTCTTCTTCCGCGGAATAAATTGCGATTTTGAGGAGCTAAACATGCCCGAAAACTCACGAAACTTTGCACATGCCCCAGAAGTGGCGAAAATTTACGTTTGTTATAGGTTTCGGAAGTGGGCGTGGCAAAATGACTCGACAGCGCCACCTATGCGCTTGTGACGAACTAGGCCCCGAGCTACAAATCACGCACACGCACGAAAATTGGCACACACCTCAAACATGCCAAACCATACAAAAAAGTCTCTTGGAGCAATATCTCAAACCGAACAGGAAGTCGGATATTTTAAATCTTCCTGCGGCGAAAAAGTGGCGTTTTTGCTATTTCCAGGCGTTGTATTTGAACAAACTACTCTTAGGGATTTTATCCAATCAACACCAAAATTGGGTTTTGTCATCTAAAGGCCTTGGTGATGTTAAATTGCGAAGCTTTAGAGTTTTCGTCGATGGGCGTGTCCGTGGTGGCCTCGCAAACTTTGACGATTCGCCATAAAACAGGAAGTTGTATTAACTCGGGCATGCATTATCCGATTTGCCTCAAAATAACACGTATGATAAGAGTCCTGACCTGAACATGTTTACATGCCAATATCCAGTTACAGTTACAGCACCACCTGCTGGCAACAGGAAGTGATGTGTTTCACAGCATAACAAACACCTCCCACAATTTTTATCATATCAGCACCAAATTTGGGTGGTGTTATCAGAAAACTCTAGCGATGATATATTGTGAACATCTAGAGTTTTCGCAGAGGGGCGTGTTTGTGGCGGACTGACAAACATCAATGCTTCGCCATGGAACAGGAAGTACTTCTTTCACACAATGTCCGATCAGCCTAAAACTTCACATGTTTAATAAAAGTCATCTCCTGAAGACATCTGCATGGCAATATTGAGTCACAGTCATAGCGCCACCTGCTGACAGAATGTAATTTGGCTTATAACTCATTCACACAATGTCCGATCAGCCCGAAACTTCACATGTTTGATAAGATTCCTCTCCTGAAGACATCTACATGCCAATATTGTCACAGTCATAGCGCCACCTGCTGGCAACAGGAAATTACTTATAACTCAGTCAAACAAAGTCCGATCTGCCTGAAAATTCACAGGTTCGGTAAGATTCCTTTCCTGAACACATCTTCATGCCAATATTGAGTCTTAGTCATAGCGCCACCTGCTGACAGGAGGATATTTGGCATAAATCAGTGATTTTTCTCAGGTTTTTTATATATCGGCTTAAATTAATATTGTTCGCTGTTCTCTGTCATCCTGAGGCCACCGGGGGACCCTTTCATCGCTGCTTGCAGCTTTAATTTATTTTTAATATTAGCAAACCTGAAGAGGCTGATTAAATAAAAGACAAATTAACAAAATGTATTGTTTCATTAGTATTTTAATTTTAAATTGTTTATTTATAATGTAATATATAATGTTTACTGAAATGTTTATTATATTGTAATTTTTATATGTTCAAATTATAATCATTATACTTTAAGAAAAATCATAGGTCTTTGGAAAAAAAAACATCCCATACTATAGTGATCTAAAAAAAATTAATTGAAAGAATCAAAAATATCCTATAGAAAAAAAGTGGAATTCCATTAAAAAATACAATTTAATCACAGTCTAATAATGCTAAAAATCTAAATCATATCCTAAAGACAAAGTGGAAATTCCAATAAATTAAGTCATAATTCCCAAGAAGATTTTAAAATCCTATAGTACAAAGTGAAAATCCTATAAGAAAAATTCTCAATGTCCATTAGAATTTTAGGAATCCATTAAGATATAGGATCCTAAAGGATAAACTAAAATTTTAATAGGCTTTTTGACAAGGCAGCAAAACCAATGACAAGTACTCCAGGTGACAGCTACTTTCATTCTATATTTAATAATATTTATTTAGTATTTTCTTTTTTAACGGCATTTACTTCATATATTTGATTGTTATGAATACATGATTGTATTTCATGGTATAAAATCTGTTGTTGACCTCAAAATAAAGCACCTTTTGTCTGTGCATGGCTGTGGGGACAAGGTTTGAGCTGTATGGAATAGTTAAAACACAATTATTGCTACATGACTCCAAAGAGTTTGTTCAAATAACATATTGCCTCATTTATAATATAAGAAAACTGTAAGCCTAAAGATTTGTTCAAGTATAATTGCTTTTAAGTCTTTAAGATTAACTGTAGAAGGACGCAATAATATTCAAATATTTTGCAAGGGGGTTATATTGAGCAAGGGGGTAGAACATATTTGTAACTGTATAGCGAGTGACAAAAATGTCTTCATAACCCACTCTTGAACGTTTGCTGGTGGTGTTGCAGTATTCTGCTGCAGCGTACACAAGCACCGGTGGCGGCGCTGGACGCAGATGCCATGACAGCATGATCTGTCTAACGCAAGAGGGTGTAGTCTTCACAGAGCCACAACACTGACGAGCCTACGACCTTTTAACTGGATTTTATAGAATGACATCTTGTGGCTGAGGATGCGCATATAATATTATATCGTAGCTATTGCGGGAAGCAAGAAGAACACGTTTCATTGGTTTCTTTGGGAGAGATCAGTGCGTCTGTAGGTAAGGTCGGAGAATACTATTCAGCATCATCAGATCTGTAGACTAGATAAAAAGCCAGATGCGCGCTACGCTTGTCCGAATTCGTGTTGCAGACGGGGTTTATGTTTTGCTTCGTGTCATGACGAATTCGTCATTGTTGCAGAGCCCACAAAGCAACGAGTAGTTTGATAAAAATGAGGCTACGCGAATAAATTCAGATCGAAATTTTGTTCACAAAGAAATATAGCCATCATATTCAATATGGCAAAACGTGTGTGAATGTGAATCGTGTATGCTGATGCCACATTCAGCGTTCATGTTCGATGTAATAAGAAGGAGAGAGAGAGAAGCAGAAGGCGTCTCTCCGGTGCGACAACAGATCACTCCATCATCAAACCAATGCTTGCTTATGATGCTCCCATGGAGAAGTCATATTGCGAATACAACACATAAAATGCACAAAAGTATTCGAATGTTTGTCAACGATGGCTACCTTTAAAACCACAAATTGCGTGTTTATGGTGTCATTTTTACGAATTATGAATGATTTGTGCAGGCCTGTTGAAAAATCAGATGCCATGCCCAAATTCACCTGTCAGCTAACACATCCAGCTGCGATGTAGTCTCAGCTCTTTCTTTTATCTTATTTAGCTATTATAAATATGCTACATTTTCGGAGGACACAAGAAAATATGTTCTCCGAAAATTATCATTCTCATCCCGTCTAGACAGCTGGATTGTTTAAAGCGCTGTCAGCAAACACGCAACGGATAAGCATCCATTTTGTGAAGAATATCAGCTGAAATTCAGTGTTTATATAGTACATAAAGTGCACAGTGGTGAGTAGTAGCAGATTGCAGTGTAGCTCACTCGTTCTCTTTTATGTCCCACAAGTCAAATAATTGTCATTACAGTGAAAAGCCAAATTTCCTATTTCATCAAATTGACCTATTATGTCTTCCATAAAATATTTTCGTTTACAATATTGCTGGCCAATAGTTGCACTACTTTCACGTGAAGTTTTTGTATATTTATTTCCACAGTAATCATTTTACCTTTAATAATTGTTAAATAAGAGCTGTATACTGTGACCTTATAGTTATTCTATCGTATTACTGTGATTTACATGTAGGTGACAAAAATGCAATGACAAAAGTAAAAAAAAAAACATTTTAAATGGATACAACACAAATAAAATACAGCAGAGTGGAAGACACTCTGCTATGAATAAACCTTAAATAAAATAACCTTACCTTATGGGATGTGTTTATTTTGAAGCCTCAGTATATAATAGTCCAATACTTACAGTATATAAACATAATATCATTTATCTACCCCTAGAAAAGCACTCCTTGAAACTCTTGACTGCAGTATTGACCTTATTCACGTACAAGTGAGTTCCGCCATTGGACTCTTTCTGGAACGAGACTTCAGGTCTCATTCACTTCCATTGATTTTTAGATGTTAAAGCAGCTTGCTATGCTGCTTGATGTTGCAAACTGACATTTTCCTATTATATTATTGTAATTTTTATGTATAGTCATGAACACACTTGTTTGTAGAGCAAGTAGTTTGACCATTTTTCATGTTTATTATTCCTAGTCATTTCTCCCCTAGGTGAATAGGACGTTCTAAAACTATGGCAAAAACAAGCGCGCATTCACATTGCAGAATAAGTTTAATAGCTACTTGTCAAAAACATACAGTAGCATCACACAGTAGCATCACAGTAATTTCATGTAACTGCCCCATCTGCATCATTTTCACAATAAAAGTCTGCATCATTTTTATGGACAGAATTTCAAGGCGCAGCCTTGGGCTGCAGGGGTCCGGTTCGGGGACCACAGGATTTCATCTCTGTTATTCGCAGACGATGTTGTTCTGTTGGTTCATTGAACATGGACCTTCAGCATGCACTGGGGTGGTTTGCTGCCAATTGTGACGCGGCTGTGATGAGAATCACCACCTCCAAGTCCAAGGCCATGGTGCTCCAGCGGAAAAAGGTGGTTTGCCATCTCCAAGTTGGAGGAAAGTCCTTACCCCAGGTGGAGGAGTTCAAGTATCTTGGGGTGTTGTTCTCGAGTGTGGGAAGGATGATCAAAGATCCGTTGTGGTAAAGAAGGAGCTGAGCCGAGAGGCAAAGCTCTCGATTTACCGGCCAATCCACATTCCTACTCTCACCCATGGTCATGAGCTTTCTGTCATGACCGAAAGGACAAGATCTTGGATACAAGCCACCGAAAGAGTTTCCTTCACAGGGTGGCAGGGCGCACCCTTATGGATAGGGTGAGGAGCTCTGACACCCAAAGGGAGCTCGGAGTAGAGCCGCTGCTCTTCCACATCGAGAGAAATCAGCTGAGGTGGCTCGGGCATCTGTTTCAGATGCCTCCTGGACGCCTAACTAGGGAGGTGTTCCAGACATGTCCCACCAGGAGGAGGCCTCGGGGAAGACCCAGGACACGCTGGAGGGACTATGTCTCTCGGCTGGCCTGGGAATGCCTCGTTATCCTTCCGGAGGAACTGGAGGAAGTGTCTGGGAAGAGGGAAGTCTGGGGTTCTCTCCTAAGACTGCTGCCCCTGCGACCCAACCCAGAAAAAGCAGTAGAAAATGAATGAATTAATGAAAGTCTGCAAATGGTATATTTAACCCCTTTTTCTGTTCTTTAAACTGCCTGCATTTAATAAATACAAATTGCCATCATAAACATATAATTAGACAAATGGGTTACCTTTAATGTGTTCTCATTGTGGTATGAAAAAGTTAAATAAAACCCACATTACTGCCTTACAAACATTAGTTTTTTTATGTTACAGGATGCAAGAAAGATTTCTCTGAGAAACAAAGATGAGTGTGACAGCGTGGTTTCTGGTCAGCAGCTCTGGTACTCGTCACCGTCTGCCTCGGGAAATGATCTTTGTTGGCCGGGAAGACTGTGAGCTCATGCTGCAGGTAGGGTCTACCTTTTGCCCTTTCCTTGACATTTCAAATTCAGTCCAGATTTGTGAATGCACTAGGAATTGACCCTTCGCCAACCCTGCCCCCACCTTTCTTTCTCCGTTTTCAGTATCAGCTATGTTGCTCTTACCTATCAATGTGTGTACTCTTATAAGGAAACAGTGACCATTTTTTGAAAAAATGACATACTGATTTCAGACAGATGCAGACAGAAGGGTCTTCAATATGCATGTGAGAGGTACACTCACCAGCCACTTTATTAGGTACACTTGTCCAACTGCTCATTAATGCAAATTTCTAATCAGCCAATTACATGGCAGCAACTCAATGCATTTAAGCATGTAGACAAGGTCAAGACAATCTGCTTTACTTCAAACTGAGCAACAGAATGGGGAAGAAAGGTGATTTAAGTGACTTTGAACATGGCATGGTTGTTGGTGCCAGACTGGCTGGTCTGAAAATTTCAGAAACTGTTGATCTACTGGGATTTTCATGCACAACCATCTCTCAGGTTTACAGATAATGATCTAAAAAAGAAAACATATCCAGTGAGCGGCATTCCTGTGGGCGCAAATGCCTTGTTGATGCCAGAGGTCAGAGGAGAATGACCAGACTGCTTCTAGCTAATAGAAAGGCATCAGTAACTCAAATAACCACTTGATACAACCGAGGTATGCAGAAGAGCATTTCTGAATGCACAACAGGTCGAACCTTGAGACGGATGGGCTACAGCAGCAGAAGACCACACTGGGTGCCACTCCTGTCAGCTAAGAACAGGAAACTGAGTCTACAATTCGCACAGGCTCACCAAAATTGAACAATAGAAGATTGGAAAAACATTGCCTGGTCTAATGAGTTTCGACTTCTGCTGCGACATGTGGATGGTAGGGTCAGAATTGGGCATCAACAATAAGAAAGCATAGATCCATCCGATTCAGGCTGATGGTGGTGGTGTAGGGGATATTTTCTTGGCACACTTTAGGCCCATTAGTACCAATTGAGCATCGTGTCAATGCCTCAGCCTACCTGAGTATTTTTGCTGACCGTATACATTCCTTAATGACCACAGTGTACCCATCTTCTGATGGCTACTTCCAGCAGGATAATGCACCATTTCATGAAGCGCGAATAATCTCAGACTGGTTTCTTAAACATGACAATGAGTTCACTGTACTCAAATGGCCTCCACAGTCACCAGCTGTCAATCCAATAGAGCACCTTTTGGATGTGTTGGAACAGGAGATGTGCATCATGGATGTGCAGCCGACAAATCTGCAGCAACCATGTGATGCTGTCATGTCAATATGGACCAAAATCTCTGAGGAATATTTCCAGTACTTTGTTGAATTTATGCCACGAAAGATTAAGGCAGTTTTGAAGGCAAAATAGGCTACAACCCAGTACTAGTAAGGTGTACCTAATAAAGTGGCCGATGAGTGTGTATTCAGGATGTGAAAGTAACTTGAAATAAAAACAAAACAAAAAGTTTGAAGCTACAACCTACAGCACAAAAACATAAACACACATTCACTTCCGGGTTCACGGGGTGCACTAATGCAATAAAAAAAAAATATATATATATATTCTAGAATGCACAGAAACAGTTAAAAGTGTCTGACATTATTTACATATTTTTGTGAGATACATATCTAATTAGGAAAAAGTAATCATTTGTTGAGGTTTTGAATTTCTACCTTTCCACCTAGCTTTCCACTCTTTCCCCACTGGGTGGTGTAAACACACCATATGCTTCATAGGAACAGTGTGAGCACACTGAGCAGCCAAGTCACTGCTGAGCAGTGAGATCGTATAGTGTGAGCACATGAATCCTGAGCTTTAAATTTACATTGCATGCAACTATCCCATAATATGTAAGTCGATACCTTGCAAAACTGTGAAGATGTCGCAGTGCATGACCAGCCTTAGTGAATACAATGATGATAGCACATCTGACATGGTCTCTCTCATTTGACTGCCATGTGCCAGTTAAAAATGTAATGGGGGAAAACGCAGAACAACTCTGGCAGATATAATCCCCTAACTTCTGAAATGCATTATTTTTAAATAAAAATATATTAAATATCTAGTATAAACACAAAAATATGTTGTAAACAGTGGAAAACAACAGTTAGCATTTAAAAAAAAATATCACTGTCATGTTACTTTCCATTAACATTTACTTAAGAACTATGTCCAACATTATGTTGTATTCTGCTTTACCGCCATACACCCATTGCATTATTTTTACATTAATGTAATTTTTACCTATAATAATTCAATTATTGCATATATTTTGATAATACAATGGATTTTGTATCAGTATTTTATCAATATTTGGACGAGATACAACTATTTGAATATCTGGAATCAGAGGGTTCAAGAAACACTGAGAAAATTGTCAAAATGTATTTTTATGAGACAACTCGACATAAACATAAGAGGCTGAAAAATGTACATTTTAATGGCACTTAGAGGTTTTTGCATCTGAAATGTTCATATTGTAGGAAATTTGCAATGTATCATGAAACATGGTCTTTACTTAATATTTTAGAATTTTTGGCATAAAATAAAAATTTATTTTGATAATAAAAATAATTTTGATTATAATTAATTGATTATAAATCATAAATTTGTTGTAATAATGTATTATTGGCTATTGGCTATTATAAATTATGAAGGTTGACGCAGTGGCGCAGTTGGTAGTGCTGTCGCTTCACAGCAAGGTCGCTGGTTCGAGCCTCGGCTGGGTCAGTTGGCGTTTCTGTGTGGAGTTTGCATGTTCTCTCTTTGTTCGCCTGGGTTTCCTCCGGGTGCTCTGGTTTCCACTAGTCCAAAGACATGCAGTACAGGTGAATTGGGTAGTCCATAGTGTATGAGTGTAAATGAGTGTGTGTGGATGCTTCCCAGAGATCGGTTATGGCTGGAAGGGCATCTGCTGCATAGAATGCTGCTGGAAAAGTTGGCGGTTCATTCCGCTGAGGTGACCCCGGATTAATAAAGGGACTAAGCCGAAAAGAAAATAAATGAATGAATTATGAATTCTGCTTAGATTTTATTAAAAATGTCCCACATATGTATTGAAATTTTACAACAAATGATTTTTTATTCATGAATCATCCCATAAAGTTGGATCAAACAAATCTTTTATTTAAGATATATAAAATGCCCTTGGGTGACGCGGTGGCACAGTAGGTAGTGCTGTCGCCTCACAGCAAGAAGGTCGCTGGTTCGAGCCTCGGCTGGGTCAGTTGCCGTTTCTGTGTGGAGTTTGCATGTTCTCCCCGTGTTCGTGTGGGTTTTCTCAGGGTGCTCCGGTTTCCCCCACAGTCTAAAGACATGCGGTACAGGTGAATTGGGTTGGCTAAATTGTTCGCAGTGTGTGTGTGTGTAAATGTTTCCCAGAGATGGGTTGCAGCTGAAAGGGCATCCGCTGCGTAAAACATGTACTGTATAAGTTAGAGGTTTATTCCGCTGTGGCGACCCCGGATTAATAAAGTTACTAAGCCGAAAAGAAAATGAATGAATTTATATAAAATGCCTTAGTAATTACTAGGGCTGTGCAATATTATTGATACATCTAACTATTGCGATAGTTTATTACGATAGTGTATCAATAGTCCAACCTCAAGTATCGATTCAAGTTGTGCCAAATGACCTCCTTCTCCGCTCCTGTAGATGTCGCTAACTCACGATCAACAAAATTCCAAGTAGTACGGTATCAGAAGCAAGCAAGAGTGAGCATGGCATAAAATATAAAGGTGCCTCCAGCTTTTAGAGCTGACGTGTGGCTGCACTTTGGTTTTAACGCTATTAGGGTTGGGTCGATAGAGGATACCATCGTCCATCGTCAATGGCCTATAGACATCATGATGCTGAGGCATCATCACTGATCCTCCCCACCACCCCCGTTGCAAACCCGCTCGTGAACAACACACACTCAGGCCGCGTTTACACTGATACAGCTTAGTTTTAAAATAGCATTTTAGAATGAAAATGATCCACATCCACACTGGCGTTTCACCAAGCGTTTCTGAACAGCCCTCCATCTGCTGAAAACGCACATCACGTGACCACACACACACACACACACATACACATACACATACACGCACGCACACACAAACACACACACACACACACACACACACACACACACACAC
>CAIGQZ010006767.1:17341-49938 GCA_903798205.1 Danio tinwini
CACACACAAACACACACACACACACACACACACACTCACACACACAGACACAGACAGCCACAGACAGCCACAGCCACACACTGTCATGTGCTCGTCTGAGCTCCAGAGAAGTGTACGGACTGTATATTTTATACAGTCATTGGTACGGACAGTTTATCAAGGATGTACCACTGGATCGCGTCTCACTATATGTTAGTTGTTAAATGTGATATTTAATTAATCTTGTGTCTATCTAACGACTCTTCTGTCTTTTGATTCTCTCAGATAACGTGTGACAGCATCAGTACACTGCTTCAGTCTTTCGCTTTCACGCTTGTATTAAGTAATTTTAGTGAAAACCTCAGATACTGTTGGTTGGTTCCTGCTGTTTGCACCTTTTTTACCAAGCAAGTGTGTGGATGCCATAACGGCACAGTTCACTTTGCCTAGTCATGCTAGAGTCCCGCGGAAAAAAGTGATTGACAGGTGGTAATTTGTGTGTAACTTTATTTATTTATTTATTTATGATTTGGTTATGAGTAAAACAAAGGCCATGCGGGTCAGGTAGTTGAAACAGTAGGCTACAAATAATTAATTAGTTATGTTAGTTATTCACCTCCCTCTATGACGACGATGCCATGGTCCATCGCCATGTTTCACATTAGACATCATACGATGCCAAATTGGTCAACAAAGTCCAACCCTAAACGCTACACCAGGGAGTACTGAATTAGTCAAAAAATAAATGCCATTTAAGCTTTGCAATATATATAGTTCTCTGTTCAATCACACTGTGCAGTTTTAGTGAATTGGAATAGATGGAAAATAAATTGGAATTGGAATTTTTATTTGTCTGCCGACTTTATTAAGTTGTCAATATAATGTGACACACAAACTAATACAAACTATTGCAATATATCACAATATTTATTGCATCGCGATATATTGTATCGTGACCCATGTATCGTGATATGTATCGTATCGAGAAGCCCTTGCCAATACACAGCCCTAGTAATTACTTGATTTATTTAGAGTCAAACGCTTAAAATCAGTATGAAATTGGGAACAGATAGGATAATTGGAATATGGGCATTGCTAACAAAACAGAGGAGGATTTGAATTCCGTTATGGAGGATTACGGTCCCCCTGAATCACCATTGGCACCCTCTGGTACAGAATGTTTTGACAGAATGAGCCAAATTTTACACACTGTTAAAAAAAATCCGTTAAATTTACGGAAAAATACCGGCAGCTGTGGTTACCAAAATTTTTCTGTATAAAATACGAAAGTTTATAGAACTGTTTAAATTTATGGAAAATAACCAAATTTCATGAACTGATACAATGTTCAGTTCACAAAAACATAGCTTAGTGCATAAAAACGCAAAGTCATTCAATGCACTAATGTGTTCATGTGTGTTTACAATTAGCAAACTGATTTTCACTGAATTAGAAACTTCACAGTTACATTTAAACAAAAGAAGAGGCAGCATAACATCAAATACTCTCAGTTCATCTTGGACTTGCACCCAGATGCTACTATCCTCCACAATCAAGACACAAAACAGTTTTTTTCTTGATTTTATGGTAAAATACAGGCAGCTGTGGTTGCCAGTAATCTACTGTTTTTAACATTTTACGGTAGTAAATTCAATCTACAGAATATTTCCGTTAAAAATACATTCCACAGTCTGTATTTTTTATCGAACACATTTAACCTCTTAAATCCCAGAGCAAAATCCTGACTAGTGTCCTCACTACAGAGGGTTGAACACTCAGACAGTGATGAAGTTAATGAGATAATTAAGTGTCTAATTAAAGGAGGATTGAGAATTATTGATGAACAACTGTTAACAAGCAGAATCACTGAAAAACATAAAACACAAAAAAAAACACAGCCAAAACCAAAGATGAAATCAGCTGAGAATAAAACTCTAAATAAAATAATAAATAATAAAAATAAAACAAATTACACAATAAAAATGTCATTTCTCAAGATCTCAGCAGAGATCATTAAACAACTCCACAAACATCAGGAGCTTCACTTATGACTGACCTTTGACTTTATTTCTGTCCCATGAACAAAAACCCATAAGGAAATTTCTGTTCATTTAAAGTCACCATGATGGAGGACAGAGTGCTTTAGTTTGGCTCTTCAACTATTTGTTCTGACACTTGTTTTCAATTTGGCTGCTATTATTAATTGTGTTAAACATACTATTTGTATAGCATGAAGAGCCAAAAGAAAAATACAATAAGACTGATAAGATTAAGTATGATATCAAAATCTCCTTCAGCTGCTTGTGCAGTCAATAAATATCTTGTTAGTTGTAAGTGAAAAATTAATACCACATGTTAATGAATCCACTTGGCCTACAGCAGCCAATGACTGTTTACCAGATCTAAATACACCGTTCACAATGGGAATGTTTGATTTATGGCAGAACTTATAAACACACAGACATTAACAATTAGTCTTTGAATCTCAATAATGGTGACAAATAAAAAATAAAAATCTACTGAAATATTACACCACAAAAACAACATAAAATAAGGAAAAGAAAGAAAATTGTAAGACCTTTAAGCTGCATAATATATTCATGCTGCAATGCATGCTGGGATTTTTGTACTATGCTGGCACCCAGCCTGCATTGTAGCATTAATTAAGCAGCTTTTTTTTAGGTTTATATCCTGATTCTTGATGTCTGTGTCATGATGAGCAACTGGAAATCTCAAGGTCTTGTGCATGAAACTAATAAAATTTTAATTTCTTATTAATTCCTCAATTGTTTGTTGAACCTACTTGGGACACTGTAGTATATCCCAAACAACATCAAATAAAACTATTTTCTAGGGCTGAACTTCAAAAATACTAGAATTTATGTCTGTAACAATCGGGTACAAAGTTTCTCATTGCTTTTCTTGCTTTAACTGATGAGTTTCAGAAACATTTAAGATAGAGGAGTAAAAGTTCAAGAGCTCAACTAAAGCAGCCTATGATCTCCATGATGGTGAGGTCAAATGAAATATTTTCAATAAAAATATAAACCTGTTAATTATCAAATATTCTTGCAGATATGAGAGAAATGAAGTCAAACTGTAATCAGTGAAGCTGCTACTGCTGTTATTTAATGGAGTTGTTTAATCCTGTTTTAATTCAGTTGGTTTGGTGAAAGGGTGTCTTTATAGTTTTATTTCTTGTTCTTTCCTTCAGTGATTGTGCTTGTTAACAGCAGCTGTCCATCAGTGTCTGAATTCACTCATTTGTGGTCATTCACTTTGTCTAGTGGACTAAACTAATTGACTAATTTAGGAACTAGTGAATTTGTTTCTCGAAAACAAAGTTTAGATCTGTTACTGCTATTTTCCGTATTTTGTACAGAAATGAGCCGTTAATCATTTAACAGGTTTTCACTGTAGATTGTACAGACTTTTACTGTTAAAATCACAGACATTTTTTACAGTGCAGATGAAATTATAATGTTTGTTTGAACGATTGCCTCTGGTGAAGGCAGATCAGAAACGAAACAGATAGCCCTGCCCTACAAGCATTTCATGTGACCAAAAGTAAAGAAAAGTTTTTCTAAGGGGGGAGAGAAGATCATGGTATTTGATTGAAGATTACAAGTGGTACTCACTGCAGAGCCACATGGGCAGAGCTGAGCTTGGGTTTGGGATTTGGGATTAGGTGTGGGTTAGGTGGACACAATAAAACAGCTTACTGAGGTCAGCTCCTCCTCGTTGGACAGGGGTCTCAGATTCAAAGGAGATTTGGCTCGCCAAAACAAATATTTATGAACCACTATCATTGTTGTGCAGTCGCGTCTAGCCACTTGTGGTTTTGACCTGTCACCTAGACGGCATTTAAAGTACTGCTTTCAGATTAGTTTTACTTTCGTTTTCTCTCAGTATTCGGTCGAGAGTAACACACATGTGTTTTATTTCTGTGGCTGATTTAAACATTAAAATATAAGTTTGTAAGTGCTCTATTTTTACTAAAGCTCTATTTTTGTAAATATTCAAGGATCATTTGATTATTATTAGTTTTATACCACTTGTATTTTGTTGTACAAACACTTCTTCATGGCTTACACGTTATGCTGGTGGTGTAACAAATATGATCATTTTACTAATATTTGATTCAGATGGTCTCGTTTAATAGATTTTCCTCATATGCTTATTAAGATTTTCATAAAAACTTTGTACAATAGTAAAATTGTACTGCTCTTTGAAGTGAACAAGTTAAAGTAAATGTGAATATGTGAATATACTTTCCCACTCTTTGTTGTAGTTTTATAAAAAAAGAAAGATATTGAGAAGAACAATTGCCAGTAAAGTCACTTAAGTTACCCAAACTGCTTTCTGCTGTTCTTACATTATTGTCACAATACAATTGGTTGGGACAGAATAATAACTATCATGCCTATTATTTGTAGTTTTTTTAAAGCAATCCCCCTTCAATATGTACAACAAGAAACAAAAAGCTAAAGTTTTGACTGCATATAGTCTGTGGAAGAATAAAGTTTGGCCATACACAAAACAACCACAGATGTATTTCAGCAGCTGAGTGACGCGATAAACATGCTGCTTTGCATTATCACTGGTGACAGATAATACTTGAAATATAAACCTCATGTCTGGTGTCCTAAAAGGCATAAATTATGTCAGGTTTCCACTTTTTTCTTGTGCTTGAATGTTAAAACGTCCCTCCTATGAATTGTCAGTCTTAGAAATGACCCTCGCCAATTTGAGTTTGAGACCCCTGCTCTTAAAGATTATGAGGGGGCAAATCAATTTCTACACAATAATGAAATTCACAGATACATTGTTTATATCAAGCTCTGCTATATACTTACAAAAATAAAAAGAGTGCATTTGGATTTCTTGCCAACATGTTTTAATTATAAAATGAACACAAATAACATGCTGAGTTTTTTAAGATGTATGAAAGTGTTGTATTTTTCTGTGTTTAACACTTGTATGTTTAATGTTTTTTACTCCTTTAGTCTCGGAGTGTAGATAAACAGCATGCTGTTATCAACTATAACCCTGCCACAGATGAGCACCTCGTCAAGGACCTTGGAAGTTTAAACGGGGTAAGTTTAAAGCAAAAAGCAACATGATAGTTATTATTGAAACTCTGACTATTAACATCAAACATTGTATTTTTTAAATACTGTGATATACAATTGAGATTCTCTTTGCCCTTTGTTTTGAAAATGAAAACACACTGCTATCTGGAGACTGTGGCAGACTTACTGCAAGAGCAGTTATCACTATAATAACTGTCTTTCTCAATTAGTTAAAGGGATAGTTCACACAAAAATGAAAATTATGTCTTTCCCTAAAGCCATTCAAAGTGTCACTGACCTTTTTTCGGTAGGGCATTGAGGATATTTGGCAAAAAAATATGCTTTAGCTAAAAGATTAATAATTTAGATTTGTAAAAAAACAAACAAAAAAACTAAACTCAAACTGGTTAGGAACAAGTCAAATGAATTACAGAATTGTATTTTTTTTACTAAAACTATCCCTTTAATGATCTTTCAGCCCGTGTCATCTAGAATTTCATTTGAGTTTTGGGTAAGTTAAAAAAGTAATAGATTACAAATTACTGATTATTACTGGAAAATTGTAATTTATTACATTACTAATTACTTATTGTAAAAAGTAATCAGATTACCAATTACTTTAATTTGAAGCTACTTTTAAAACATATGAAAAATACAAAATAAACTGCAGCTCTTTTAGTAATTTAATATTCACTGAAAAACATTACAATGGGTTTAACACAGCAGCTTCACAAATTTAAAAGATTTAAAGAGATAGTTCGCCCAAAACTAAAAATTCTCTCATACTTTATTTAATCTTTACTTGTTCCAAACCTTTTTGTTCTTTTTGAACACAAAAGAAAACATTTAGAAGAAAACTGGATAACTGTAACCATTGACATCCACAGTAGGAAAAACACATACTGTGTCTGCGGTTGTGGAGACAAAAAGTAAACGCTCAAATTACGTGAAATTCAAAATATGTGAAATCTTGAATACACAAACATGTCACGCAAGCGCACATCCCTCCCACTGTAATCAAATTACACAAATTTAAAGTGTAATTCGTTACATTATTGCGTTCCCCAAAAAATTTATTAGAATACAGTAACATGTTACTGTGGAATGCATTATTTATTTTTTGCCAAGAAATTCAGTTTCCTTCATACTGTATAAACATTTCACTGAGTACTCAGTTCAAACTAGTTCAAATCACTACCTTAGATGGTAACAAATTTAACAACACATTTTTGAGTATATATTCCCTCCATTTTATTATTGTTTCTTATTATTTGTTTAAAGTAGGAAATGTATAGCATAACATTGACTAATTTACTACAATATCTTCATTTGTTTTTCAGACTTTTGTCAATGACTTGAGAATTCCCGACCAAACATATATAACCCTCAAGCTGTCAGACATTGTTCGTTTTGGATATGATATCCTTTTTTTCTGGTGAGCATTTCATTAGCTATTGGTGTGAGACTTTTACTTTTGGTCAACTGATGTTTTAGGCATTCTCGGTACAACCTTTTGAAGATTTTTTTTGTTATAAATTATTACCAGGTTTGAGCATTGATACTGTATATTATTGAGATTAAATACAAATTATAATGAATCCACCACAAATTATTCCTTTCTATCCATTCTTGCATATGACGTCCTTAAGATTTGCATACATCTAAGCTGTAATGTTTGAACTTAACCTTAGTGCACATTCACATGTGTACATTCTTGAGAGGAGTCAACATAAAGTCCCTGAGGAGGCACTCAAGGTATGTTCTATCTCTCCGTGTTTGCGTCTAGTTATTGTTTTGTCTATATCATGTAAAAAAAATATTTATGTAGTGTATCTTTATAATCTTTTGATTGCCTGCCCCTGCTGTGTCAGCATGAGAAGTACACCAGTCAGCTACAGATGGGTATAAAATCTGAAGAGGGAAAACAGCAGAATGTGCAAGAAGAAAAGTGTAAATTAGAGCGCTCCGATCGTAAGAGTCTCACAGGTAAGACTGAGAAAAAGACAGGCTGAGAATGCTATTGAAAAGATAAAGATAATATGAAGAGTTCAGATGCAAAACCCTCTAAATTCATCAGACCTCTTTTTTGTAAATGAGCATTTTCTATCAGGCTCCTCTGATTAGGTTCAGAAGTTTTATTTTATAGATAATGATAAGGTTATTAGCTGGTAAATAAAATACATTTTTTTCAAAAATGTCACTTCAGACAATTATTATTTTTTTTTAACAAGGTAAATGTTCTTTTGCGTCAAAACTAGCTAAATCCACTTGTGCTTTTTTTGTAAAAACCTCTAAATCCACCATTGGGACAAGACTAAAAACTAATTAGTTGAAAAAAACTAAAGATGCAAATTATTTTACCAAACATAAAACACATTACACAAACCAAAAAATGCATAAATCTGTCAAGTAATTGGCGGTTCATTCCGCTGTGATAAACCAGAGAAAAAGCAGATGAATAAATGAAATCTGTGAAGTAAGTGCATTAAACAATAACATTAAAATTAACATGAATTAAATCTTAACAATCTGTTGTCATTTCTGATATTTGGGATTTAGATTTAATGTGATAGAGCAATGTAAACATTGTAAACTAATCTTGGTAGATTCAAATAATGTAGTGTAAAAACATTGTAAAACATCAATATCTGTGCATTGTCCATTAATATAAAAAGCTTATAAGAGGTATAATATGAAGTAATATAAATAATGTAGAGTTTTATACATTATATTTATCTTTTAAAAAGTAGCTTACAAGGTCTACTGGATAAAAAGGGATGTCTCTCAGACAATTTTAGAAGCCGTCATTCATTCATTCATTCATTTATTCATTCTGACCATAATCAAGGTCTTGATCTCTTTTTCGTCTCTTGTTTATCCTCATCGCATCCATGTGGGATAAAAGAATGGCATCTTAACTTCATCTTTTGTGAAACGGTGTTGCCGATTAATGTAAAGTAAATCAGACTCATTCAAAGTAGCGTCACTGCGCAAAAGCACGTTATGAATGCATGTTACACTTTCGACTATATAGTGTGTTTTCTAGTATAGAAATATATTTTCTAGTGTGTTATATGTATAGTGAGTTTTGAGGTAAGGAATGTTTTCATTTGCCATTCAGTGACAGTCAGACAGTCTCATCCAGTTCATATAGTGCGCTGCTACATTGAAAACATATGACTTGATTTGCTCCTTCTGATTGGTTCTCGGGATATAGCAGCTTTTGCTGTCAAAGGCAAGTGGCGTTTAGCAGCTTTTGCAAACAAACTGTTATTTCTGAATGTGCTGACGCTGCGATTTAGATGATTTGAAGCAAAAATATTTGTTGAACATGTACTACATGCCTAAAGCATTCGCTCAATGTCATTATCTCATTTTTGGCAGAAGTGGAGTTTAGCGGCTTTTGCATCTGAACTCTTCATATAAACTATAACAATGGAGTTTGTAGGTTATGTTTAAACCTTGTTAATCTGTTTATGTGTTGCTTTTTAGAACAATAGGTTGGTTTGTTTGTTAATCCCTCACAGCTGAGTTTTTGTTCAGGTGATAGAAATGAAAGATAATCTTTGCTTCTTAAGCCCCACTCACCATGTGCGATTTTAATAATCCTAAACGATTGTAGCATGTCAGACTGCATGAACACATCACACTATAAGATATCAGTATTCATAATATCAGACTGAACGACTATCAAGATGCGTCAAACATGCAAAAAGCTCATATGGAGATTGACACCATCCATTTGTGACACTTTTACTATCCCACATTCTGATATCATACCTCACGGCAAACATAAACAAACTGTAGCAATGATTTTGCTCACAGCGTGCCTCAATAGGGTACATGCAGAGCTAGTGCTTCTTCCTATACTGATACACTTCCGGTGAATGGTTAATGTGACTTTTTTCCATTTTAAAAGGTTCCTTTTACAGCATCGATGTTGTAATGTAATTATTATATAATCAGGTAAATAGACTTTGGCATTCATTCAATTGCTCAAGCGTAAAACTAGATAAAAAGCTGTTTACTCGCACGCACCAGTCAGGATTAGCAAGCGAGCATAGAAGCTCCATAGAATATACTAGGGTCAAATAAATGTTTATATTTTAAAGACATGACAGGGAAAAATGTAATTTAACAGTGCTTTTTGTACAATCTGAGACCCACTTTATATCGGATATCACTCAGCCAGTGGAGATTGGCAATTTTCAAAGAAAACAGACCTTAAATGCGCCGATTTTTGTAATGACATACAGTTCATCAGAAGCGATTGACCCAGGTAACTGACTAATTGATGCTCGTTACAGCTGAATCACACTGCAGTGAAGAGTCTGAAATCTGACACTGCCAGAACTTGAATGCAGGGAAAATCTGATTGTAGTGGCTATAAAGCAGCTGTCGGTGAACATGTCAAACAACATCCTTTGGAAATAATGAATTTGCGCGCTCACACAAGTTGCGATGTGTGGACAGCCACATAGGCAGCTACACTTCTCTTCACATTCAGAAGTTACTTTTACTCCCAATCCTGCACAAAAATATCCAGTTAACCTGTTTAGGCTGAGTTGGGCCGCTGTGTTTTTGGGCACTGTTGGACTTTTTGGCAATGAGTATTGTAGACTGCTTTCTTTTCAAGTGCTTGAACAATTTGATGGTTGAGTTAAAAAAAAAAGTCAAAAGTTCTGGACATAGACTGCATTTCACAGTATAATTTTTGTTTTTACACTCAATAAAATCAAAGTAATGTCTGTATTTCCACTTGAAGAAGCAACCACTCTCGACAGCAGCCATTTCAGCTTGCATTCTCCAGCAATTTAATGAAATGTATATTTGTAATGTAAGTAACACAATGACACAGACTTTAGTAACTGTAATCAAATTACACAAATTTAAAATGTAAATCGTTACATTACTTTGTTCCCCCAAAATGAAATTAGAATGCAGTAATGCATTACTGTGGAACGCATTACACCCAACTCTGTTCATTATAGAACTTTGTATTCAGTGACGCTTAAAATAGCAATGGTTTTGTCTTGACAATAAAACCAGAAAAAAACATCATTTTTTCTGTCATTTGTTGCATTGATTGTGTCATCAGATATGGAGCTTCTAATGGTTCTTAGTTTGTTGCTTGTTACAGCTGAATCACAGCAAAGAGTCTGAAATCTTCTGACACTGCCAGAACTTGATTGCAGGGAAAATCTGATTGTAGTGGCTATTAAGCGACTGTCAGTGACCATGTCAAACAGTCTTTTAGGATTTCCCAAAATGGTCTCAGATGACAAAATTGCAGCTGAAGTCTCACAGTGTGAGCAGGGCTTTAGACATCCTAAATTGTGGCTGAAACTGCACAGCGTGAGCAGGGCTAAAGTCTAGCTGCTGGTACTTTATTGACATTAGTCTTCTGGTTTACAACATGGCTCATAAACCACACAGTCTATTAGCAGTGTCTGAAAACATTTTGCCATGTTAGTTTTTTCTATAACAAATTGAATCATTTAAAACACTGTTTACACTGACTTAAGGCCCGTGTACACCGGGATGCTTTTTGCTCGCATTTTCCGTCAATGTTTAATGCCTCGTGATAAATAAAGAGGGTGAATGTGATTGTGCACACCAATGCGCAAAAAGCCAGGCGTAAAAGCATAATTTAAAAATAAAACACCTCGTTTTTTTTTTTTGTTTTAACACGCCGCGTCAAAACCTTCTCCACCAATCAGATTGGCACTTTTGTTCACGTGCACGGAGCTGCTGAAGTTACAATAAACAGCACTTGGAGGTGCTCAAGCGCAACACTGTCAATGAGAGCGCACATTGAAGAAGATGTCCAGAGGCGTGATGAACGTCGAGCTGCTTATTGCACTGGTGAACAATAATCATTTCTTTGTTGCTAGAGCTGGAGCTGCTACTTGAACCATCCATGCTTGTTCGAATTGCCAGTAACTTTAACAACAAACGTGTCAACTTTCTTGTCTTCTTCTTCTGTTTTATAAGCGGGTGTCAGAAGTTCAAAGTTGTGTAGCGCCATCTAACGTCAAGGAGCGATTCTGCATACTCTTCTGGTCAATGCCAGTGAAAATCGCTTGGGTTTGAATCCAGAAAAACGTCTCAAAAAACACTAACGATAAACGCAAACGAAAAGCATCCCGGTGTGTACGAGCCTATATACTCAAAATGATTTTGCTGCTTGTTTTGACTACTTATTTAAAATAAGCTGAACCAACACATTTCTTGAGTTTTTTGAGACTCAATCCAATTAATTTTTTATCAAAACAAATAAGTTAACTTAATTGATTTATGCTAGGACAACATGAAGGAATTGTGTAGAACCCAGCATTTTTTACAGCATACATTTGAAGCATTCATTATGTATATTTTGCTGTACAGTAATCTTATGCAAGAGCATTTCAAGCATTCTGACAGTGATGAAGTGTTCAATATTTTTTTTGTTTAATACAATGAGATTTATGTGAACTAAGTCATTATCTCGTTTTATTCCACAAAGTCCCTCTTAATCTTTGTTTACATGTGTATGTATTCCTCTTCAGAGTCCCCTGTACCCCGGCCAACACCATTGTATGGCCAGCCATCATGGTGGGGTGAGGAGGACTCTGGAAACATGGAAAATAGCGAAGTACGAAGGTCAAGTGACAATCATTCAGGTAAGCACTTGTTCTTCCTTACAGACACTTTTATATTTGTGGACAATCATTTTATTAACATTTGGTGAGTGTGTCTGTTGACAGACATAACAAAGGAGGTCCACACAGCAGAGGATGATTTTAACCTTCAGGAGATTCATGATGGCCAGGCAAAGTCAACCTACCTGTACAACAGAGAACCCAGCTATTTTGAAATTCCAACTAAGGAGTTTCCTGTGCAACACAAGTCCCCAACGACAGACTTGATTGACATCCCAACCAAAGATACAAATGTTTCTCTGATCTCTACACCTCCAGTTGTCCAAAGTCACGCTTCTTTTACTATTGAGTTTGATGATTGCATGCCAGGCAAGATTAAAATCAAGGATCATGTGACCAAGTTCTCGTCCCGTCAACGTAGCAAACAGCAGCAGCCCAGTAATACTCTGGCAGCCACTCCCACGGAGGTTTTGTCAGCTGAGAGCAAGGTGGCAGATTGGCTTGTGCAGAGTGATGTCAGCATGATGTGCAGGAGGACACCCTGTGAGGACGTATACAGCACCAAGAGTGACTTGGCGATGCATATTCGGACACTCAAAGGTAAGAGACATCTTCTGTAAAAATGCTTTTACTGTAAGACTGATGCACAGGGTTCCCACAGGTCACAGAAGGTCTGAAATATCATGGAATGGTCATTTTCAGACATTGAAAGTTTTTCCAAGTCATGGAATATCTGGGATATCTTTGTCACTTCTCAGTCAGCAATCAAATACAGTCACCATGCTGTACCTATTAAAATACTGTTTACTGCATGTTTTTTGTCTGCTTCATGCTTGACCAGTCCCTCCTGTATTTTGCTGGCGATTCTTGTTGTGGCCTAGGGGGAGGGGGTGTGGAGGGGAGCGTCGTGTTGTAGGTTGTAGATTGCTAGACGACCATCAACCATTTTCTCAGAGAATGAAATGTGTATATTCCATACAAGCTGAAGCTGATCGGTTAGTTCGTTACATCGCTCGCGATACGCTATGTGCTCAAGGAATATATTCAACTGGCTACGCCTTCCAGACCGTCTGCGCCATCTGAAAGGCGCGAGCGCGTCGCGCAGATCGTGCGCACAAGCCGCGCATCTCCATTGGAAATAACCAACTTGCGTGAACTTTAGAAAAGACACGATATGCGAACGGCCCCTAAAAGGCTGCCGTTATTTGCAATCTCCAGCAGTGGATCTTCTTGCACAGACATGATGGATTCACCTGATTTGTTGACAAATGGGTTGCAGATCCATTCCTTGGCAATTTGCGGGTCCTTCACTGGGCATTTTCCCCTTATCAATGAAACTTTCCAAAGCCGTCTGTTTCTTACTCATTTTGCTGCTTGAGGGTTAAATTTGGGCGCTCAAGTGACTGAGATGTAAGCAAGAGAATACGGTTATTTTTCAAAATAAAAGACTTTTCAAAGTAAAAGATCATTCAGACTAAGATAATAAATAAAACTGACATAATAATGATTTCTTGTGCAGCCCAGTACCAATTGATGCCGGGGGTTGAGAACCACTGGTTAACCACTTAACCATATAAACCTACTACTGCATTATTTTTTATCTAAATAAACACACTTTTTAAATCTATTAAACAATAAAATTTGAAAAATCATGTCAAAATGTTCAAATAGGCTTTCTCTGAATGTGCATTGTGATAATGTCACATCACACATCCAGGGGTGGACTGGCCATCTGGATAACCGGGCAGTTTCCCGCTGGGCCGGCGTACTTTTGGGGCTGGGCTGATCATCTTCTTATGATCTGATTGGCCCTTAACACGCTTAGCAGCCTATAATTTTTTCTGCATAATTAATTGATGATGTTATGATCTGTGACGCTCTGTCACATGGTCCGGTCTGTCCAAAAAAAAAAAACATCTTACTTTTAAAGTCTGCAGCCCATTGGTTGTTTTCTTAATTGACATCGGGCTGACCCAATCACAAACTCCCATTTTGGGCTCGGTGTGAGCTTGCAATGCCAGTGTGTATTTATCAAAATAGTCGAGAGTCACATCTGTTTCACACCGCACGTGCGAGCAGAGCGTGCACAGCGCGTATGGAGAGCAGAAGCAGTGCGCAGGCGTTTGCCTTTACACCAGCTGCGTCTGCAGCGGATCAGCAGCTATTGCACAGGTCAATCTATCTCTGTCTATTCTATCTAGTAACCTATTTATCTATATAAATGCACAAATTTTATTTTTACCTTTTTATCTGCACCAAGGCTCACTGCAACTTCCTCCCAAGCTGTTTCCCTAACCTGCAACTTTTTATTTTACAAATTATATAGATCCTAAAGAACTATATACTTCTCAAGCTCTATGAGGAGTGTCATTCATGTCTTTTCAGGTGCACTATGTCAGAAGACAATTGCCTGTGATATCATGTCATTTTGTTTTTGATTGTCAGCATGATGCAGGCCTATAGTTATAATAATATTTATACAATATAGTTATATATTGTTATTAAGTGCAACTTAAGCTAAACTAATACTAGTTTACACTATATAAGTGCTACACTATATAATACTAACACAACTGTTTTTAAAGTTGGTTTCATTTAATTACCTATCTTTAAGCTGTGTTTTGATGTTTCACTGTTGAGTTAAACGTTTTAATTTTTAAGGGTTTTGTGATTCATTGTTTTTATTATTTTATCATATTTTGTTAATCAACATTCAGCAGGCAGCTTTTATAATCACTATTTAATATAGGCTCCCTCAAAACACACAGGCACGCACAATAAGGACTTCCAGTGTGGATTATAATTAGGGATGCACCGATCCCGATACTTGGATCGGATATCGATTCGATACCGTATATTTTTGCTTGATCGGGTATCGGCCAGCTGGCACCAATCCAAATCCGATTTTGTGCGTGCGCTTTCTGTGTAATTTTATAATCTAACAAAAGCCATGAAGGTAGCCTATTACAAGGCATTGGAAAGTTGTCATGTAGACCTACTATATCCCAAATGTTCTGAAGCCATTCTACACTTTAATGTAAAGTACAGATGAATATTCAAGTGGTAAAATTCATGTTCAGTTCAGTGCTTCCCGACGCTGTACCTGTCAATCATTCTCCATTCATTCACAATTCAAACTGCAAGTCGCATTCAAGTCAACACGAAAAACTGTCCAAGACTATTTGTTTCTGAAATGCTTTTAGTTTTGCAATAAATGGGTTCATTTTGACCTATAACATGGAGTTTATTGCTGTTTCTACATCATGTTGTGCTGTGTCTGTTAGACCAGCAGATCGCATTCGCAACACTGGAGTAGAGAGGGTTATTACCTGCTCTTCACACACAAAGTAGGCCTACCTGAAAGTTAAAATTAGAAAAGGCTCAATAATACATTGGACACACAGCAAAATCCTTTTGGAACATTTTGTTCCTCTCTAAACTGAGTAAAATTTACTCAGCAGCAGAGTTAAAGTTAATGAGACAATGAAGGGATTAATTAAGTGATGATTGAGCACTGATGATGAACACCTGCTGCTAATAAGCAGAAACAGAAGAAACATAGATGATCGTAGATGAAATAAACTGAAATAAAACACATCAAATCTCTCAAAATTTCAGCAAAGCATCATTAAGCAACTCCACAAACAACAGCTTTACTTATTAACAACCTGTTTGGCCTTATTTCTGCCAAACTCTACAAAATTACATATAGTGATATTATTAGGAAACAAGTAATTTTTTAAAATAACAATAAAAACATTTATTATATATAAATCACTTTTTGTGCTTTGGGCTGTCACAATTGAGGAGAACAGTAGTTGCTTTACTTGGACTCTGACTCTGACTGATTTTCTAATGTTAGTTTCTCTTTATTTGCCAGATAGTGTATTGTGGCAAATATTGTATAAAGAGAGCAATTGTGCTCTGGATAATGATTCTGTGGTGATTTAGTCACTGGTAAAATCGGGTTTAACCTATTAAGTCTGAATAGTGTTTTATCACAAAAGTAGCACTGTATCAAGAAAATAGAACTATAATACTACAATACTTTTATCAGATCATAAAACACATTGAACATCTGAAACACACAGACATAAAGAATCCGCGTATGCTTCTCAACTATGGTGTGGTTTTTTTCCTACAGTGCATGCTGAGAACTATGTATAAATGTTAGCAGACACTGCAGCCAAAAAAAAAAAAAAAAATCTCTAACCACTGTTGAGATAGATACGCTGATTATTGATGTTTGTGTCTTTAAAGTGATTCAGATGCTCAATGGGTTTTAAAAATGTATAAAACCACAGCTGAGGTTCATTCACTTAAAAAAAAACAATGATTTTTGTTTCTTACATGATAAATCATCATTTAAACATAATTTACAAAGTCAAACATAATCTCTTATACTGTAACTCTTCTCAAGAGTAAGAATCAATACAAGAGCAGTCACCCTGATCATATTTGCTCGCTTTATACTTGTTATAGCAAGCTAAGAAAAGTCAACATCAGAAATCGAGTCAAAGAGCCCAAGTAAATCAACCACTTTTCTCCATGATGGTGACATCGGGGAAAAAACATGTTGTTTTTGTAAAATGTAAATACCTAAAACAGTTAATTCTCAATAAATCTCATATGGACTTTTGTGAACATCTGACAGAAATAAAGTCAATCAGGTAAGCAATGGGCAAAGCTGCTGCTGCTGCTTCTCATTTTATTTATATTAATATTTTATTGAACAGACCAGTTTGTGCACTGAAGCATATAAGCAGACCTTGTTTTGAACTTCACCTCAAATATTCCTGCTTATTTTGTAGATAACTGACCAACAAAAATACATTAAATAACCAACAAATTATACCAAACGAAATTTGTTTAAAAAAATAATTTTTCAGACAAAAAAGAATTGTTCAGACATGCTTTCAGTTTCTCTGTCTCACTCGCGGCGAATTTAGGTGAAGAAATGTTTAAGTAAAACTGGCCTCAGACCGTTTAGTTTGGCCTTTGCTAAAAGGCTGGTTCTTTTACCAAAGATTAGGGTCAATAGTGGTAGCCTATACAGATTTCAAAGAAAAACCCTATTATTAAAAAAGGAAACATAAGCTGAACCCCAACAGATCAGATCAATGTTATAATGAATGCTTAAATAATTTAGCCTTTGGTTTATAGCAAGCATCATATTTAGTTAGATTGTGCCGTCTGTCATATAATGTAGGTCATAGGTCTGTTATTTTTACTAAAGAAGATATATTATTTGAGCACCAGAACTATAAAAACTGTATTAGGTAAAAAAATAAATAAAAAAACAGCACAGTATCAGGATCGAATCTGTATCGATCGATACTCTGAATTTTGGTATCGGGATCGGAACGGCTCCAAAAAAAATGGTATCGGTGCATCCCTAATTATAATTTTATTATAAAAATAAATTTATTTTTCAGCTGTCATTATTTCCCATATATCTTTTATAGAATAGGAGTGGGCAAACATATTTAAGGGCATTCACAGATGGGAAGCATTTTGATTGTATGTAGTGGGCCGCACTGGCCCAAAATGCCAGAGCCGATTTTTTTTTGTTTTAGTCCAGCTTTTCATGCATCTAAAGCGGGTCACACACCTAAGGTTTGGAATTTGTGTTTCATTTGGGCAAAATGAAACAAACAAAACTTTTGTGAAAACACACAAAAATAAATAAATGAAATAGCATTGAATGTTTTGCCAGTGTTTTTGCTTTTCAAGATTTTGTTTGCACTTTGCAAATTTACATTAGCTATTCTGGCACAAACCTCTTGTGGGGGCAGGCTTAAAAATGGTCTTCATTGATTGGCTAGTTTTTGACAGACAGCTCTCTGTCCCGAAAGCAATGACTTTATTTACTTGCATGTTTTGTGGTCCTTTAAACATATAAACCATTTCCCTTTATCAGCGATAAATAATAATAAATAATAATCTGACAGACACATTTAGATTTTATTTTACAAAATTTACCCATTACAGCGATTCCCTCTGGCAGGACATTCTAAAACACGTGACGTGAACAATGCTTAACATGGCTTAATGAGCCCAAGGATGCAACACGTGAGCTGTTTCCTCCCATAGAAACCACTTAATGTACATTTAAAAGTCTTGCGTTCTTCATTTTGGTTCATCTGCTACAATCTATGCTTTATTAATTATGTGTTTTGGTCTTTTACACTGCTTTGAAGCTTTTCATGTTAAGCATTTGAACATCCTAGTTTAGTGAAATGCATGTGTAGTATTTAAAAAGGAATAAAGTATCCTTCATATGCATTCAGCCAAAGCATGTCTAGTGTAGAAAAGTTACCTTTTCCTGTCCCAGAACTATTCAAAAAACTATTATCATCTCGTGCTGTCAAAGGATAGGTGGAACACATCTAGAAATTTAACAGGAGAACGATCTGTCTAATTTTCTCATTAACATTTTAAATACTCAATTGTTGAACTAGCACTGGAATGGCAACACAGAAAAAATAGGACATCTCTGAGTGAACTGTGTATGCTTGAAATTGACATTACCACAAAGAAATAACCAGATTTTTAAAAACCAGATTGTAAAAACGTGGCGTACATGTATTGGCAGGTTATTGATTTGCATGTAAAATGGTACATCCGTATTACATGTCTGATAAGATCATTTGCATAAGATCAAATGCTTATTATTAATAATTACATATATTAAGACATATATTAATAATACAAATTACTGCAATGATCAATAAAAATTGCATTCCTATACAGCAGTTTGGTCTAGGTTTATCTCATCTAAACTTATTGTTTGTCACCAAAATTATGCAA
Organism: Danio tinwini; assembly: GCA_903798205.1. Lineage (NCBI taxonomy): Eukaryota > Metazoa > Chordata > Actinopteri > Cypriniformes > Danionidae > Danio > Danio tinwini. The sequence goes on from CAIGQZ010006767.1 coordinate 35,844, forward strand.
GCAAAAATTCAAATCAGCAGATACTTTTTTTCTGTTATGCGCCCCAGTCTTTACATCCATGACCGAGAGCTGTCCATCAAAAACTCAATAGCAAATTGGAGAAGACCACTGTTAGGCCCGCCCTCATGACAGGGTTTGGGTCAGAACAGAAAATGTAAATTTGCAAACCTCAAATAAAATTTGGAAAGGGAAAAAAAAACACCATTTAAAACTATGTATCAAGAGTTCACATTTAGCTGATGATTGATTATAAAGCGTGTTTGGCATGCTGTCCCAGGAGACAGCCCTGAGCTCATAAGAACCTCGAGCCCAGTGCTCCCTCCCGTTTGCAAGGCGAGAGGGGACTTTGAGCTCAGGTAGATCTTGAGAACTCCCCTGCTGTAGTAGCTAATGAACAGATAGTGATTGCTCTTAACAGATAACTACTTACTAGAAGCATGTCTATGGTGCCGATTTGGATTAGTCTAACTTAAATTGCATATTTTTGGACGGTGGGAGGAAACTGGGGAACCCGGGGGAAACCTACGTGAGCGCGAAGAGAACGTGTAAACTCTGCACAGAAACATTGCTGGCTTGGTAAGGACTAGAACTGTGTTCTTGCTGTAAGGCAACAGTGCTAACCACTGGGCCACCGTGCCACCCATCTAGGAAAGGAGGAGGAGTAGGGGTGGAAGGGGGGTTTCTTTAAAACGAAGATGGCTGTTAAATGGAACTTAGCATATTTAAAGTGGCTTAGGAATCGTCTGATTGGTGAATCATAAATTAAAAAATGAGTGGTCGGCTGCAAGAAATCGTAAGCACATGATCCTCTTGAAATTAGTTAATAAATAAACTTCACTTAGCAAAAGTAAATTAAACAAAAATACAGTTTATTTGCTTTTTAATCTTTATTTTTGTTAATTTTTTATGCCAAAACTTTTATTTATTTTGAGCATTTTAGGCACTGAAAGTCAAAGAAATTTGACCTTTGGCTTAGGGTGGAAACTAAGGCTTTTTTATTTATACAATGATGACCATGTTATTTTAATTTTGATTATTCAATTTCTGTACTTGGTTAGAATTTGCTTTTGTAATATGGTCCGACTCCCCAGAAAACCCTAAAGGAATGTTTATTTTATATATTTTTGCTTGTAATTTTTATTTTATTTTAAGCAGATGCACTGCATAGAAAAAAACTTGATCTCCCTAGTCGATCTAAATTAATGAAATCTTTCCCAATATAGCTATTCAAATCATAAAGTGAAATTATTGCAATATATATTGCAGCAAAACAAAATATATATATCAATGTCAGATTTTTCCAATGCAGCCCTAGTGGGAACCCTGAATGTATTTAATGCTTGGTATAATTAATGCATTAATAAAATAAAATCCACCTGTATATTTAATAGGACACCATCATGACGATGGAACCCAGAGTGATTCTGAAGACCCTGTGATGAAAGGAAAATGCAGCAAGTCACATCATTCCATGCAATCAGTACAGTCATACCAGTCAACTCAGTCGAAGACATCAGAACCATCAGAATCACTTTTGTCCCAGCAGTCTGTATTATCACAAAAATCCCATCATCCTCAAACACTCTCACAACACAAACACCACCAAGGAAAGCTTGATGACAGCGAAGATCGTCCCATCCAAGAAGGCTCCTCTCCTCATCAGACAGAGGTCGAGCCCAGTCACACTGAGCCTCACACTCAACAAGCCTTCATTATCGAGTTTTTTGATGATAATCCCAGAAAGAAGCGATCGCAGTCCTTTACCCACAATTCTGTTCATGCTGACTCCTACTCTGCACTGAAAGCCAAACTAGAGAGGCGCAAAGGTCTGGCTCATGGAGAAAGGCCCGCCTCTGTGCATGGACATGTTCCTCCAACACAGCAAATCACTGTTCCCCTGAAAGGAGCAAGCCATGGAGGTTCACAGCGATCAAGTTCACTGAAAAGGGAGAAGACAGAAGACACTGGAAGCAGCTCATCCCTATTAGGGATCTCCTCTCGCTCTTCACCAACTATCACCATTAAGCCTTTCGGAAGCATGGGCAAAAATTCTAAACTCGCTCAGGAATTTACAGAAGAATTCTCCAAGGATACAGGAAAGAATTTCTTGCCACCTAAGTCTGCTCCACCAGTGATGATGTCCCCATCACACACTCCTTCATCCTCCCCAGCAGAGACCTCTGGACACGTATCTGTATCATATCCATCTTCTCCATGCCAGCACTCTGCATTACCCCAGTCTCTTCTCTCAGCATCGTCACCCGTCTCGGCCCCTTCCCACATCCCTGTAAGGAGTCCAGTTTTTAGTGCCTCACCAGTCTGCTCATCTGTGCCCCAAGTTTCACCACAGGTAGTGAGTTGTGTTGAAACCAAGGCAACAAGGGTGACGCGCACCGAAGAGGAGGACAGTCTGAGTGATGCTGGTACCTACACAATTGAGACTGAGTCACAGGATAAGGAAGTGGAAGAAGCTAGAAGTATGATTGACCAGGTAATACTTTTTTCTTTGTGTTCTGAAAGAGATATGACTGTATTTCCATTGATGTATATCACAATATATCAGTAGTGTGTAGTTGATTATACAGATCAGTTAGCAAGTAGTAATAGACAACTCTGTATTTGTGACACTTTGTATTTTGTGGTGCACCATGCCAATTGTTTTAGTGGTCTACACAAGTGGTTTTTAATCTTTTTTTGTGTCCGTGGCCCCCTGAAATTGTTTAATAAATCCACTATTTTGCAGGTTGGTAACTTACTCAGAACTATCTTTATTGAATAAACTGCCAATCATTTCAATAAATACAAATGTATATACACAGCAAAATCCTCAGAGTAAAATTTACTCAGTTCAGGGAACATTTGGTACCTCTCTAAATTTAGTAAAATTTGTTAATAAGTAAAGCTGCTGTTTGTAGAGTTGCTTAATGATCTTCTGCTGAAATTTTAAGAGGTTCAAGGTGTTTTATTTCAGTTTATTTTATCTACGACTGTGACTGAAGTCAGTTTTTGTTTTATGTTTTTCTTTTCTGTTTCTGCTTATTAGCAGCAGGTGTTCATCATCAGTGCTCATTCATCACTTAATTAACACCATCACTGATTCATTAACTTTAACTCTGCTGCTGAGTAAATTTTACTCAATTTAGAGAGGGACCAAATGTTCTCTGAACTGAGTAAATTTTTGCTCTGTAACAAGTCAACAAGCCGAGAAAGATAGACTCTTAAGCAAATCGACAATTAAAGAACAGGTACACTGTAAAAATTGCTGTAAAAATGGCCAGATTCTATAGCAAAATACTTTTTTTTTACACTAAAACAGTAATATTCTGTAAAAAATGTGTGTGTTTTGGCTAATCTTTTTGTTTCAGAGACAGTTGGCAACAGCAGTGAACTAAATTTGTAGAGCTCAGAGTTTATATCACTTTGAAGTCATTTGAACATTTGAAATCTGGGTTTAAAAGCACACTTGTCTCATTTCCACTGACTGGTACAGTACGGTACGGGTCGGTACGGGTCACCTTGCGTTTCCACTGCTAAAAGGGTACCAATGGTACTCTTTTGGTGGACGTGGTGTACAACAAAGTTGCAGTCAATGTAATTTTCGCTTGAGAAAATGTGTACCGTAAAGCTGTACGTGTCGCTCACATATCATATGAGAAGCACTTCTCACAAAACAGATGCTTTACACACAAATACTTCTGTATAAATGTTTATTACTAACTTTACTATGAACATGAGTTGATTATAACTGCAGATCAATGACAGTGTGAAATAGCCTACTGTAATGTCTGCAATTATATAAAATAAATAAATAAATGCAACATATATGAACACATACAGACCCTTACAGTCTCCGAAATGTTACCGCTTAAACTACACACAGCATACGTTTAGTTCTTATTTAGGTTCAAAACAGCAGGAAATAGAGCCCAGTCAATGCAGACCTCTCATGATTAAACCTGTCTGTAATCTTCAGCAGCACGTGTAGCCTCTTGTTAGAAAGTAATTCCGAGTTCCATCATTCCGAGTTCATAATAGTCCAAAAGTTGATGGTTAAACATGGCAGTTTGTTCACGTTTGCTGAAAAAATAATGTTCTCCTTTTTTACCAGCTTCTCCTTTTGTTTTTTGGCACGTCACACTCGCGTTTGTCAGTTTCTGACAGGATCAGGTTTCAAAAGCACGTCAATAATTAAGCACACATTATTATCATCAGCTCAAGAAGTTTGTTATTTTAAAAAAAGAAACGCGACAAGCGCAAGCAAAAAAAAAAACACTCTTGCTTCAGACTGGCTCATAAAAAACTACGGAGCACAGGGTAAAATCTGCTTTTTTTTTTTTGCTTTGTGGCTGTTTATCAAGACGACGACAATGTTCATTTGAGCCCAGATCGAACAGGGCTCGTTATTATATGGATATATAGTCTCTCGGCTGTGTATGAAAACATGGCGGCTCCGTTGTTTTCATTCTGGCTGGTTGCGTGAGCTTGTGATGCATCTCTGTAAACCAATAGCGTTCAGCTGCGCGTATAGCTCCGCCTTTGGGACTCTTTTGGTACCCCTTCTCATGTTTGGTACCCTTTCGAAAGGGTGCAGAAAAGTGGCACGGTACGGTTTGTTTCGGTATGCCTTTTGACAGAGGAAATGGCCATAAAAGCATACCGACCCGTACCGTACCAGTCAGTGAAAACGAGCCATTTGTGCCCTTATTCACTGTTATGTACACTAATATAGCTCACTTGACAGAGTAAACATAAATGGGTGAATTTAGACACTGATTCACACTTGCTGTTAATGATCACAATTATTGAAGAAAAGAGAATCAATAAACACAAACAGTGACTTCAGTTATGGCATTAAATAAAATAAGTACTAAAAGAAAATAAAACACCTTCTGTATCAGCAGAGGATCATTAAACTTCTCCACAATCAGAATCAGCAGATTCACTTATTACTGACCGGGTGGATTTTCACACAGTTCTTATTAAGTATTACCAGAGGTTTAGGTGTTTTGAACACCTAATGGAGGTAAGGGACTGGTTTAATTGGGCTCTTCACCCCTGACTTCTTAACTTTTTTTTTCTGGTTGCGGAGTTTATAAAACACTTTTGTTATCAATAGGGGTGAAACAGATCACTGTTGATCCGTGATCCATATGGATCACAACTCACGGTTCGGAATGCACATGAACTGCAGATTTGTGATCCGTTACACCACTAGTTATCAATAGTTAGATAAATCTAGTTTTGCTCTGAATATTGTAGGTTAATTTAAAGGTGTGATTAATTAATTTTATGCAATAGTTAGATTTTTTTCATTGTTTTTATGCTTAGTTGCAGATATGTTTTATTATTGACAAGTGGAAACGTGAAAGATGTCTAGTTCCTTTACAGTTAAAACAATCAATTAAAACTCAGTTCAGTTAAGTCACATAAATACCAGTTTATTTGCCTTTTTTATTCTTACATATACCCAATTTGCCTGCACCATCATTTACACATTACTTGCCCCAGTTTTATTGGGCTATGCAAGTGCAGATCTCAGGTTAGACGAGCGATCAAAACTGGTAGCGAGCTAGAGCACTGGGCCTGTTGACAGCCATGTATTGAGGAAAAGCACATTTTTAAATTAGTTGGTTATTTAACAAATCCGTTAAATTAAAACGTAAACACAAAGTATCAGTCTATTGTTTAATTCTTCTTATAATACATCAAATATTGAGTTGACATTTTTCCATATATTGACAATTTTATGTGGGCGACACAGTGGTGCAGTGGGTAGCACGATCGCCTCACAGCAAGAAGGTCTCTGGTTCGAGCCTCGGCTGGGTCAGATGGCATTTCTGTGTAGAGTTTGCATGTTCTCCCTGTGTTGGCATGGGTTTTCTCCAGATGCTCCGGTTTCCCCCATAGTCCAAAGATTTGCACTATAGGTGAATTGGGTAAGCTAAATTGTCCATTGTGTATGTGTGTGAATGAGTGTGTATGGATGGTTCCCAGTGATGGGTTGCAGCTGGAAGGGCATCCGCTGCGCAAAACATGTGCTGGATAAGTTGGCTGTTTATTCTGCTGTGGTGACACCAGATTAATAAAGGCACTAAGCCGAAAAGAAAATGAATGAACAATTTTATGTCTAATAGTAACAGCCCCCTGCAATACCTTCACGGCTTACTGGGGTAATGGGGCTGTGGCCCACAGGTTAAAAACCACTGATCTAGACTATAAACCTTTCTTTGAAAATGCTGGTATGGGTTGCCATTATGTGCTCCACTTATGTGGTCCAAAGAGAGGAGGACAGTATTTGAGAAATCACATCTGTTGACATTTCACAGGTATTTGGTGTTTTAGATGCGCCAGAATACAGTGGTCAGACTCTTGGAGTTTACAGGCCTGTGATCGATGATGGAGACAATGAGCAGCTATTCTTTAGTCAAAGCCACAGCAATGCAGCTGATGTGATGTCAACATCATCACTGGGCCATGGCAGGGACCAAGTCATCTCATTGCAGGTATTGCAATTATGTACTGGTAAGGCATAGCTCAAATTGTGTCAGTGAACAGTGAACAATTAATGTACTCAATGTAAAACATACCTTTTGTAATTTAGGCACATCCTGGTGTAGTAGGGCCTAAATGGGTCTCACGTTGGGCCAGCCTTGCAGACACGTATATTGATCCTGGGGCTACACAAGGATCTGTACCAATTCCACCCCAAAGTGGTACTGCAGAAAGAGGTATATTAATTCAAAACTATTAGTAGTTGTTGAGCAAGGGGGTAATATATACAGTTTTGGTTTCGTCATGGACAGGCTCACAAAATAATAATAAATTTCATTTTTCTAATTTTGTAGATGACAGAGTGACACTAATTATTGGTCAATGCTTGGATATCTCAGAATCAGAGGGAAGTCAAAGTTCCAGGACTAGACGGCTACTTCCTCAGGTTCCTCCTGGAGAAAACACAACACCTAGTATCCTAATTCGACATGAAGCAAACGTGGACCATGAGCCACCAGAGAAAGGTTCCAGAATGCCACAGCAGCAAGGCAACACTCAGAGGCTACGTGTCCAAGATGATGTGGAGCCAGACAGTCTGAGTGACACCAGCCGTTCAGATGATAGCTCTATCCTTGATAGAAGTGGTCGGAGCCAAGGAAAACGAGGAACTACAAGACACCCACCTTCAGAAAATGTAAACCATTCCAGAGAGCTGAGAGAGATGCTACCACCCACTCCCAAACCCACTTCATTTTATATCGGTTCTGAGGATGGTTTATCCAAGTCTGATGTGTCCAAAAGTCCGGTTCTTTCACAGTCAGAGAAAGACTCTTCTTTCAAGATACCCCCAACCACTGTCCTGATACGACATTTGAGTGGCCATGAGTCTAGACGTCCAGTGAAACCGAACTCATCAGCCCCAGATCTTCAGACACATAACAGGGATGTGGTGCCCACCAAAGAAACTTCTACCTCATTTGTTCGACAGGAGAGTTTTACCAAAGACAGGCCAAGTGACAACATTCAAGTCAAGAAACTGCCACATATCTCTAGTCATCCTGCTTTGCGAAGCTTGGATACAGAGGAGACACTTCAAGATACATTTACCTTTCTTACGGAAGCAGAGAAATCTTTGGCACCAGAAGAGAAGTTGCCTGGATGTAGTCAACGATCAAAAAAAGGAAGCTCTCCTGCACAAGACGACTCCTTTTCTGGTGATTCAGATGTGGACACTGCCAGTACTGTAAGCATGGTCAGCAGTAAAAATGCCCCTGTCAGTTCACTTAAGAAGCACACATCTGCAAATGACACGGGTAAGGAGAAATCATCATCTAGTTTACCTGCAAAACACAAAGCACGACAACCCACAGCTCGTGAACGACTGTCAGAGAAACGCAAAAATCATGCCTCTGCAGATAATACTAGTAAAGCTGAACTAAGTCGTCGGCTCCAGCTTCGTCGCAGTGCTGGCAACCGTGGTTCTTTAGACCTTTCAGATAATCAGCATGGTCAGCAGCTATGGCCTGAAGCAGTTGCTTCTGACCATGAGTCAAGTTCACGGCCAAACAACCGTCAAAAACTCACTGCTCCCCTGCAGAAGGAGGACCCCAATAAGGTGACCAAAGGAAGCCATCAGGTGCTGACCAGATCCAACAGTCTTTCAGCCCCAAGACCAACGCGTGCCTCCATGCTCCGCCGAGCTCGACTAGGTGAGGCCTCGGATAATGAGAGCGCAGAGACAGACCGAGCATCTCCAAGCTCTGAACACAGCAAGACAGAATCAAAAAAACTCTCAAGGTTAGACATTCTTGCCATGCCTCGGAAACGTACAAGGTCCTTCACTGTTCCAAGTGACAATGAGTCAACTTCAAGTAAGCATGGCATTTCTAACCGTACTACAGAGGCAAGTAGCAGTGCAAGGAAAGGTGCTTCAAGTGAGGTGAGGCATGCTAACAGCAAAGGGACTGCAGCAGCTGGGAAACACTCCTCCTCTCGCACGCATTCTAACCAAGTTAAACACAGTAGCACAACTGGTAGGTATTAGTCAGTTTGTTTCTTTTACAGGATCACATCTCTTTTGAAAAATCCTGCATCACTTACAACACGCATAAGGTATTACATGCTTTGACTAGTTGGCCAGCGTAGGATGCTAAAAGTTTTTTTCTCTCAAAAGGAATTTTTACATTTATAGGGAATTTTAACAAGTAGTAACCTTACTAAAACACTTGTAGTAACCAATTATAATGTTTATAAAAAAGAAATAATACTAAAATATAACCTGGAAATGACTTTAATCAGCTGGATGACATGGAAGTCCATGTTGGTTTATGCTGGATTTTTCAAAATGGAGAATATTTATCATTATTACTGACAAAATAGTACCTTTGTTGTAAAATACCAATGTAAAAGTTTTTAGGTTTTATGTGCCTTTTTGTTTACAACTTAAGGCTCCCACCGTAGACAAAGGGATTCTGACTATTCCTCTACCTCAGAGGAAGAGTTTGAGACTAAGACCAACTGTAAACAAAAACGGTCCCATGCATCAGCTTCAACTCAGACACAGACGCCACAGAAGACCGCTCAAATGAGGCTAAAATGTGGCTCTTTGGAAACAGAAGAAGATGAAACTCAGAATGAACACTTCCAGAACTGGTCAACTCATAGTGCAGAGATTGCCAGGTTATTATTATTCTTACTAGTTTTGTTACTGCATTTTTTTTTTTTTTTCGAGGTGTAATATTCTTTAGCATTAGTGAGTGCATGCATGTCTAATGACCTGTCATATTTAAATTTTTGCATTTATAATTTTTTTTCTTTAGGCTGAGTCAAGATCTTGCTAAAGATCTTGCCATTCTTGCACGTGAAATCCATGATGTAGCAGGCGATGGTGATTCCCAGGCATCCTCAGGCATAGGAGCTACCACTTCCCCAGTCTCCATGCCCAATACCCCTGCATCCACTATCTCAACCAGAGAGGAGGTGAGCTAAAAGTTTGCTTGCTTAGTTAAATGGCATTCCATCATATACCATTCCAATACCATAAATCATATATCATTCTAACAACCTTCAGTATGAAGCACGTCTTGAGATTCTCCTCATTAGCATCATGATGAGAAATATGTAGATAAAAACACTGAAGTCAATAGTAACCAGGCATGTTTGGTTTGGAGTTATGTCAAGGTACCTCGGGACACCTCATGATAGTTATATTATGTCCCAAAAAAGACAAAGTTTTTTAAATGTTTTGTTATATTTTCTCTTTTGTGCAGAGACCATATGCATCATTACAGAGTTTCCTGTTACCTCAGGTGCTGAGTTCATCTCTCATTATCACCAAGTGGTGCACAAAATTAAACATGACTTGTTTTCTGTGAGCCAATATCATTGTACTAACAGCTGTCTGTTGTCCACCTTTGAAACTTGTCATTGAAACTGCTGCCTCACCGTTTTATTTGCTTGTGGGAATTCCCTAATGCATGGAAATTCCAACTACTCACCTCCAAATGCTGTATAATCATATTTGAAGATTTTCCATAAATGTTACTATACTGACTGTGAACTTACCAAAGTTTGCTGTTCACAACTGAATTAGCATGACCATACAGATACTTCCCAGTTTTATCTCCGAAGCTTCCACTGTATGCTGAGCTCAGAGATGTTTGTCTTTTAACATCATATTTAACTTGTGATGTCCACGTGTTCTTACTAGTGCTTTCCCATCCCTGATTAATCTGCAGCTGGTACAGCATATACCCGAGGCAAGTTTGAACTATCAAAAGGTTCCTCCAGGCTCAACTAGTCCAATAGACCAGGACTCAAATATGAACGACCATGACAGTTCCAGACGGCGTCCCTGGAACCGTGAAGAGGTCAAATTTGGTCAAATTTTTTGCTCATTACACTATTAATCTGATCCATTAGTCAAATACTGAGGGTGTTACAACCTGCATAACCAAATGCAGTGTTTTTCAGACACCGTTTAAATAAACCGCACTTACATCGTTTTAACCTTTGACTCTTTTTTGATTACAGGTAATACTGGACAATCTCATGTTGAATCCAGTTTCCCAGCTCTCCCAGGCTATCAGGGAGAACACGGAGCAACTAGCTGAGAAAATGAAGTATGAAGTGAAATGTTTTCTATTGGAAATAGTTTAGGGTTTGCCATAAAAATGTAATTGCCATCAAAATTTGTGATGATTTTGAGGTGTTGTGGATAACTGTACTGTAAACCAACTAGTTGAAATTACTATAAAACTGCATGGAAACCAGTTTCATTAAACAAATGAAGGTTTGTACACCAGGTGATACTAAATAGCTTTAGTTGAATTAACATCTCATTAAGCAAAATTGCGTCATTGATGACCTAAGCGTGCTCAGGCTCGGAAGGTAAAAATGCAGTGTGAGTGCAGGCCGTCAGGTGAGAGGGGAGGAGAGACTTTAATCTTGTATTATGATGACAATGTTGTGTTGATTTCACTGACTTGATAACAGAGAATCATGCGCTTCTGCATATTGAGAGCCTGCAGTGCATTGCTCAGATTCTAAAAACACATTTGAACATCTGAATTACTCAAAACACAGAGACATCAAGAATCAGCATATGTATCTCTACAGGGGTGATATGCTTCATGCTGCAGTGGGAAAATCATACAGCATGATTAAAATGTTTTAAATGTTGCTTGTTTTAAATGCATGTTTTAAATGCTGCTTATGCGCCCTGGGCGCCTCACGTTTTGCAGTTGCACGCGCTAACTTTTAAAGATGGAGAAGAGACTTGTGGTCGTTGTTTCAAGTTATCTGGAGTTGTATCCCCCCCCCCCCCGCCCTTGAGCACTTTGAGCACTTGTAATTTAAGCACTTTAAGCACCCCCCACCGCACCTCCAACAAAAATTCAGGCTCAGGATTAAATTTTTTTTTACTTTAACCCCTGCATTCAAATTTAAGCTTGATAACATTAATTAATAAAAAAATATATATTAATTATTACCTTATAATGGATAAAGTAGACAAATCACGAAGCATCTTTATCTGATCTAGTACTTTTTTGTACACTATAGATTAAAAGATCAAAGAAAGCAGAACCACATAATGGATTTTTTATTAAACTAAATCACACCTGTTTACTGGTGTAAGAGCAGTGCTTAATTTGTGAATTGCGAGGTCCCGGAACAGATCGGGGTAACGGATCCAACATGTTACCAGAGGATGGAGAGGTGTCGCGCATGAAAGTGGAGAGTGGTGTGGGGGTGTCGCAGACGAAAGTGTAAAGGGTTGGGAAGTCGCAGAAGAAAGAAAAAGTGAACAGCCGATGGTGTAGGAGGGCGGTTGAGGAAGGGGATCGCTAAAATGAGGTGCCGGATCTGATTTCAGAGGTTCCAGATCCGACGTGTTCCGGCACAAATTAAGCCCTGTGTAAGAGTGAGGTTCATTTTAACCTGAAATATCTTTGGTTATGTCCACTTTGTCAGGGTTGGTGGAAGGGAATGGAGCGAGGACTATAGTGCAACAAATTATATGTGTTTTTATTATAAGAATAAAATAAAAAGTAACAAAAACAATCCTGACGAGGAAAACTTTAACATAAAACTTGACATGGCTGGGCTGGCAGGAAAAAGCTGGCCTGGACAAGACACGACTAGAAACTCTTAAAGAGTGATGACGAACTGCCACAGGACAACAGACATGAGGAAGCTATAAGGAGAATAAATTAACAAACAAACAGGTTAACATAATTAACTAATAATGGGTTAACAAGAAGGAAGGTGATTAGAAAAAAGACAGGAGATCACACAACACAAAGATACAACACAAGCTATAAGAGAACTCATTAACAGCATGTTTACATGAAACACAACAACACTAAAGCACACAGCCACAAATGTAAACACAAAGCCACGTTATCTACTTAACACCAAGACAAGACACAAGTACAAGATAAATAAAACCCTTAATGGGCACTTACATATGCGACGTGTATGGAACGATCCCAGCACCAACCAAACCGGGTTCAAGGCAACTGTACATACTGTAGTGTGAGTACTGCCTTAGTTTCCGCTTGTATAAAGACTTCAGTAGTTTAAGGCAAGGGGGTAAAAAGTCAACTATTTGGGTTAAGAGTGTGTGACTGAAGTCAGCTATAGTATTAAACTAATGTTAAAGCTGGCTTCCACACAATTTTTTTGTAAAGTGAGCTATTTAGGTTACTATACCACAACTTTGCTTACTTGGTTGTTGTCTAAAAAAATGAAGTTGCTTAAGGCAACGGGTTTCCATGCAGATTTATGAGAATCTTCTGCAAGAAATTAACTAGTAAAAATTGCACCAAAATGAAAATAAAAAGTATGTATACGAAAATGATTGATTTTGCCAACTTGTAGTAGTGATTTAGCTTATACACTATTTAATAAGACTATTTAATAATGAATATTATGTCAATTTTAGAGTTCTGTTTCATAATAAGACCGAGGTCTGGGAGGAAATAGAGGCAAAAATTAATGCTGAAAATGAAGTTCCAATTATTAAGACATCTAATAAGGTAAGTTCATTCCTGGTTTAAGGCAATTGCAAAGGAAATATCTTTATTTATTTACTTTCTTTCTTGCTTTGCAAAAAGGAAATTTCATCTATTCTTCAAGAACTGCGAAGGGTCCAGAGACAACTGGAGGGTAAGTTTATTACTATCAACTACCCTACACATTCTGGGATTGACCTGCATACATTTATGTTTTATCTTTGTCATATCTTAGTGATCAACACTATTGTTGAGCCTGGTGGGATCCCCAAGATGCCCCCTAAGGTAACTTCTCCCAGGGGAAAGATCAAGTCTGCTCCCAAGGAGTTTACCAGCTCCTCTACTAATGCCAATGCAAGTGCTAAGCAAGGTCCCAGAGGGTCTGGGGGAGGACGATGTGTATAGGTAATACCTGCAAATCTCTTTGGAGACTCAAAGTATATTTGTAAAAGTATTGTAAGACTATATGTGGTGCACATATGCATCACGTGTTTGTGTTTTTTTCAAGACTGGACACACTTTAAGCTAAAGTAGGAAGTAAACATTTCAACAGCTGTAATCAGTGGCTTGCTTGAAAGATTGTCATGAATACCATGTTGTCATTCATGATTGAGTGAATCAGTCAGTATTGTGTTGCTGTATTACTGTACCACTTTCCAATGGTATTATTGTAGCATTCGATCCATGGTCATTGTCAATCATGTAATGCACTTGGCTGCTACAAACCTACAGCATGACAAAAGGCTGAGTGCACAGTACATGGCACAGCCGTTAGCTTGCTTTGCAAAAAACAAATCATTTGTTTAAGGCAGTCAGTTAATAGTTGATAACTGAATCTTTTTACTTTTGAGAAAATGACTATTAATTCTCAGATATAGCAAGTTAAAAAGTAATACATATTTGGCATAAATTATAATTAAAATTGTGATCATACAATGCAAAAAACGGTTAATTAACAGTTTCCTGTAGTTGTGTCCTGTTGTGATTAATGGGTGTTTTCCGGTTATTTAAGCTTTGGAATTTGAATTTTGTAGCATGAAAACACACACACACACACACACACACACACACACACACACACACACACA